>JADBJO010003510.1:86252-101252 GCA_016801955.1 Conus betulinus
CCCCGCCCCTTCTGCGGATGTCAACCAGCTGGCACAATTTCTACAACAGGAGTGGCAGGACATCCCCAAAGCACTCTCAGGAATCTTGTGCACTCCATGCGCCGGCGCTGCCTTGAATGTCTGGCGGCTAATGGGGGTCACAAACCCGATATTGACTTTGTTGAAATATGCTTACCTGATTCCAGACTTTAGAAAACAGGGTGTGGTTATTTGAACTTATACCGTTGCTCTGTTTTTGAATGGACTTGATCGCAACCTCTATGTAATCGTCGGTTAATTAACAATTTCATATTTTACTTTCGTGTTTACATGCCAAAAGTAAACCTAGTCAAAACAGATTTGGAAATTTATTAAAATATTGCAGGAAGATATCGTTGTCTTAGGGTATCTAGTGCTAGGCAACATAAAACAAAATGAACCTCATCCTCTTTACTGTTTTCACACAGCAGGCAGATTACATCGTCATTATGGAACCGATGAGTGTGTGTGTGTGTGTGTGTGTGTGTGTGTGTGTGTGTGTGTGTGTGTGTGTGTGTGTGTGTGTGTGTGTGTGTGTGTTTGTTTGTTTGTTTGTTTAGTTTTACGTCTTTTCACATGGCGTGTTTTTAGACGATTGTGATATTTGTAATAAAAAATACTGAAATCTCATACTAATGTACTGATAGGACTGCGAAGTAAATATTTTGATACATTAGCCAAAAATGAATGATTTGAAATCAGAGTCTTAAAAATCATCAATTGTAGGATTATTTGGTAACTGAAAATTGGGTAGGTACTGCCGCATAGTGGGACAGTTAAATAGTACATGAAATGTCAAAAGTCTTTCCCCACATATGCATTTTGCAGTATCAACATATTTACATTTTAATGAATTATATTTAAGTCTAAAACACAAACTGGAAATTTCCCTTGGAAAAACGTTCAACAAAGACATGCTGTAAGAGGTGTGCCGATTTGCATTATAACCCACACGAGCTTTGGTGTCTTTTTTTCTAAAAGATTATAGCATTCCTTTACAGACAAAGGAATATAAACGTTTTCACAACGAATACTTTGTCCTGCACCTCCTCTAGCTACTCTGTCTGCCCATTCGTTTCCATAAAATACCACAATGTGATGGAACCCAAGTAAATGTTACACTGGAACCCTTTTGAATTAGAAAATGTATGAGATGATTTATTTCAATTACTAAGTCACATCTGTCTCTAGACTTCATGGATTTCAGTGTGGATAAGACAGACTTAGAGTCAACACAAAAAAGTATTGGAAATATAACCATAGGAAGATTAACAATGTATCGCAGTGCCATGAGAATGGCTACCAGTTCCGCGGTGAAAACAGAATGACCTGCACCAATATGGAACGATTTTTCTTTCTTTAGACCAGGTATTACAAACCCAGCACCAGCCACATTAGTGTCAATAGAGAACCATCGGTATATACCTTCAAATGGTTAGAATAATTTGAATGACATGAGAGCGAAAAGAAGCAGCAAGTAGATGAGGGTTATCACTCTTTTTTAGATCGTCATTGGAAAAGTCAAAATCTGCTCTGTTCAGTTCCCATGGAGGATTTGGAGACGTAATCGAACGCTTACCTATATCTTTAGTTTTCAGATCTTATCTACTGTGAATATCTGATGTATAAGTGGCTATTGTTGTCAAAGATTTTATGGCCCTTGCTCTTTTTGGAAATTGAAGATCTGATCTAAGTACGTTTTCATTCACGTTGACATTTTCAACAGCACTGCTTCTTATAATGTACTTAGCTGAAGACAGTTCTCGATAATCGTTCAAAGGTAGAACACCAACCTCCCCATATGTAGCAATAGTCGGAGTGTGGACAGGAACTCCCAAAGCTAATTTATATGCTTTTGAGTCAATACTTTGTAATTTCTTCATAAGATATTTAGGAGCAGAAAAATAAACTTCTTGGCCGTAAGTCAGCTTTGATCTAACCAAAGATGTTGCAAGAAGAGTCAAGCTTTTTGTTTCTTTTAGCCCCATTTTGTCTGCTTATAATTTTAAGCAAATTTAAGCTTTTTTGAGCTTTTGATAGACTGTTTTCAATGTGAAATTTCCATGATAATTTCGATGTAAAATAGACACCTAAGAACTTTGTTATGTCTTTGAATTGTAACTCAGCTCCGTCAATAAAGAAACTAGGTAATCTTCTGGGAGGGTCACCAGCACTAAATACCATCATGTGAGTTTTTTTCAACAGATAAAGATAAACCATTCTCTGTAAAGAAAGCACTTATCTTATCTAATTCAGACTGATAACAGATCTGAATTTGTTTCAGTTTTCTGTTTGAAATAGACTTCAATTTTGCATCCAACCAAATACAAATGTCATCAGCATATTGAACAATCCCAACATTCTTTGATATCTTCTTAGAAAGATCTGATATCATAATACTGAAAAGATAAGGAGCAATGATGGATCCTTGGGGAACTCCCATATGTAAACCTCTCTGGGAAGAATATGCATTTTCAACTCTTGTTTCAATAGTTCTACAGGAAAGAAAATCTTTTACAAACGAAAACATTCTCCCACAAATACCTGCTCTTTTCAGTTTAAATAACAATTGAGCGTGCCACACTTGATCGTAGGCTCGTTTAATGTCAAAAAATGTTGCCAGCACATTTTGCCTACGAGCAAATTGGCGTTTTATATTGGTAGAAAACTTTACCAAGTGATCCGTTGTAGATCTTCTCCCGACCTAAAACCAGCTTGATGGACTGGAATAACATTGTTTTTATCACAATAGTGAATTAGGCGAGCAGTTACTATCTTTTCCATTAATTTACATGTGTGTGTGAAGTAAGAGAGAGATTGGCCTGTAACTGTTGACATCTCTACAGGGTTTGCCATTTTTAAGTATGGGAACTATAATTGAATGTTTCCACACGGCTGGTAATTTACCTTCACTCCAGCATGTTTTCCATAATTTTATGAAGATACTGCACCCAATTATCTGGTAAATGTTTCAGCATTTCATTGGAAATTTCATCACGGCCAACAGCTGTTCTTTTATTACTTAGTGTTGAGATTCCTTCTTTTAGTTCCAAAAACGTAATAGGAGAGTTGAAGTATAAGTCATCGTTAGATTCTGGATCTTTAATTTCTAGTTTAGCTTCCTGGTCCTGTCTGTAAGACTTACATTTTCTTGAAAGACCTTCTAGTCTGCTGTTTACTGAAAAGATATCAGCAAACTTTTCCGCTTTTTGATAAGCTGTTGGAAATTTATTATCTTCAAATGTTACTTTGCACTTAGGAGTGAAAACCCCGTGCTTCATATATCGATTTTTTCTTCCATATTTTACTCCTATCTGAAGGAGAACTTACCTCTTCCTCACAAAAGCTTGACCCAATATTCACACTTTGCTTTGGCTAATATTTTGTTATATGCTGATTTAGCCACCTTTGAATCTCTGAGTTTTAGATGGAGATCTACTGCAGAGATAGATTTTATACTTAGAAATCTTTTTCTTGTTTTGCTCTTTCACACTCGTCTGTCCACCACAAGTTCCCTGCATATTTAGATGTAGTAACACATGAACATCTGGGAATAGAAGAATCAGCCGCGTGAAGTACAGATCTTGTGAAATGATCATACATAAGATCCACGTGTTCATGTAGAGGAATGTCAGTAAAAGATGTTAAAATTGATGTAAATTTATCCCAGTCTGCTCGATTGTAATTATATTTCCTGATTTTATCTTGTATTGAATTAACAGGATCCAACTTTTCGTTTTAATCTTATATGTATAGGAAAATGATCACTACCTAGTGTATCAGGAGAAGTTTCCCACGTACAGTCTGGAGCTAATTCAGGGGAAATGAAGGAGATGTCAATGGCTGATGGTTTATGACATTCTATATCTGATATTCTTGTGATGTCACCATTGTTCAGTAAGTATAAATTTGAATCCACAACATTTTCGACAAATCGGAGGTTTGTGGTTCTTTTACAACCATCGTCCCAGAGAGCTGAATGCGCATTAAAATCACCTCCTATGAGCCATTTTTCCTTATTAGGTAAGTTTCGCAACCATTCTGTATTATCATTATCTGGACCTTTTGGAAGATAGACGGAAACAATATTAACAACTAGGTTGCTGCTGAATTTTTTACCATAGCAGCGGAAGAGTTTAAGTGAGGGATGTTCAAAGGCACTGGAGATTTCATAGGATGGTAATCAATATTCCGATGAATATATATTGCTGTGTTGATCTTACCAGACTGATCTTGATTGTACACAGGTGGGTAATGAAAATTCGGAATATGGGGTAATTTATTTTTACTTACGTTTAAAGATTGCAGTAATAAAACTTTAAACTGATTTGATGACAAATGTTGTATCAGTTCATCAATATTTCTGATAATGGAACGACAGTTCCATTGGAAGATGTCAATATTTGAAAGCTCTTCCATCAAAATTATCTACATTTACTGAAAGAAAAAGGACATTAGTATGATAAATGATAACAGGATTGTTATCTGTGTGATGTTGACGTAGTAAGGCTAGCCAGATGTGAAGACTGCGAATCTGCGCTAGCCGGAAGTGAAGTCGTCACATCAGAGTTGGCAGAATGTGAAGAGGGTCACCTCAGGGCTTACAGGAGGAATCATCTCCTCAGGACAGGTATGAAGAGATGAAGTCACCGCAGGGTCAGCAGTAGGTGGAGACGTCACGTCAGGGCCGGGGGAGGAGAAAAGTGGACGCCTCAAGGCCAACACCAGGAGGAGTCGTCACCTCCGGGCCAACTGGAGGTGTCTCCTGAAGGCTAGCAGGAGGAGGTGATTCCTCAGGGCCAACAGAAAGAGGGGAGGTCTCCTCATGGCCAGCAGGACGAGGGAGAGTTTCCTCAGGGTCAGCAGGAGAAGTGGGAGTCTCCTCAAAGTCAGCAAGAAGAGGGAGAGTTTCCTCAGGGCCAGCAGAAGGGGGAGTCTCCTCAAGGTCAGCAGGAGGAGGAGGTGTCTCCTCAGGACCCGCAGGAGGAGGAAGTGTTTCCTCAAGGCCAGTAGGAAATGGAAGAGACTCATCAGCACCAGCAGGAGGAGGGAGAGTCTCCCCAAGGCCTGTAGGAGGAGGGAGAGTCTCCTCGGAGCCAGCAGGAGTAGGAGCCTCCTCCGGGCCAGCAGGAGGATGAGTCGTCCTCTTAGAAGCAGCAGAAGGAAGAGAGACGTCACCTTACGGTTGGCTGAAGGTGGAAATGTCTCCTCAATAACAGCAAGTGGTGTAGCTGTCTCCTCAGGGGTATCAGGAGGGTGTGGTCGTCTTCTCAGGGGCAGTAGAGGGTGTAGACATCTCCTCAGGAACAGCAGAAGTTGAGCAGGATGAAGAGAAAGAGGACATGAATGTTTCAACTGTTTCAGGCAGCCGATCTTTTCACGCTGGGATAGGAAAGATGACGCATGAGAGGGAGAGAGGTTGAGTAGATTGAGAGCAAATTTTGAAACACATTTGACGGGTCTTCTTCTTGTCGAAGAACGGAAGTAGCAGGGAAGACAACAGTTGACAGAAAAGAAGAGAATGAGGGGGGAGTACGGCCAAACTTGACAGCATCAGCATACAAATTCTTCGCGCTAGAGCAGGATGAGGAGTTGACTGAGGGTTCGTATGTGATATTGGTGTTCTTTGCTGTGTGTGGTGTGGGCATTGCCTCTGTGTGTGTGTGTGTGTGTGTGTGTGTGTGTGTGTGTGTGCGTGTGTGTGTGTGTGTGTGTGTGTGTGTGTGTGAGAGAGAGAGAGAGAGAGAGAGAGAGAGAGAGAGAGAGAGAGAGAGAGGCGTATCTGTGTGTGTGTGTGTGTGTGTGTGTGTGTGAGGGTGGTGAGGTAGAAAGGAACTCTGTTTAGTGTCCCACCTAAAAAAAACGGGGCGGGGTTAGGTGGGAGAGAAGGGGGACGGTCGGATAGTGTGCTGGAGGGGAAAAAAGCACTGATGAAGGGAAGAATTAGAGATGGACTGAAGTGATCGTAGGTACAATTGAAGAATATTACTGAAGGATCTCTCTCTCTCTCTCTCTCTCTCTCTCTCTCTCTCTCGGGGGGGGTTGTGTGAGCAGCATTCAGGAGTGTGACACATGTCAATTAGCTCTGTGTTTTTTTTTTGTTAATTACACTGGATCGGGAGAGTGTTTTTGACTGTGGGTGCAGCAAATACTTTCATGAAGTATATGCCTTCGTCAC
The DNA here is from genome assembly GCA_016801955.1 of Conus betulinus. NCBI lineage: Eukaryota > Metazoa > Mollusca > Gastropoda > Neogastropoda > Conidae > Conus > Conus betulinus. The sequence goes on from JADBJO010003510.1 coordinate 92,449, forward strand.
AACTTGACTTTCGTGCAAGATGTGGGTGCTTTGTACCAGTTTTTTTTTGTCGTTTATGGCAAAAAGAGCCGAAAATAGCGTCGCCATGCGCTTGAAGACTCTGAAGTTGAGAACGGCGGCAGACGGTGTAATGGCAGGCTGCCTCCTCACGTTTTTATTCTGGGGTAGTTTACTGCTCCAATGCGGTGATGTGGAACAAACCCTGGGCCACGGAAGGACAGCTACCGCCAGACCTGCCTGAACTCTAACAGTCGCAGTGCCAGCACTGAGAAAACAGCAAGTCCGTCGTCCGTCAAGTCATCCTCCTCCAAGCCTGCTGAGCTACCCACCCTCATGGATGTCGTGTCCATGCTTCAGGATTTGAACTGTAAAGTGGACAATATCAAAGACGACATTAAAGACATTCGTGATGGTTTCGCCGGTGTACAGGAAGAGATTCAGGTCCTGAAAGGAGAAATTTCCGACCTCCGTCAAGAAAATGAAATGCTGAAAAAGAGGATGTTGGACACAGAGCGCAAAGCGGATGACCTAGAAGGACGCTCCAAGCGAAATAACTTGATTTTCTATGGTCTTCCTCGTAAGCCAAACGAAACGCAGGCGGAATGTGAGGGCATCGTCGGCGACCTGCTGGTGGATGAAATGGATCTGACTCGCGATGTACAGTTCGACAGGGTGCATCGCTTGAATGGCAAACCCAATTCGCCCGTCATCGCCCGGTGCACCTTCTTCAGAGACAAGGAGAGAATCCTTAAAGCAAAACGTAAATTGAAGGGCAGTGACGTGTTCGTTGGAGAAGACTTCTCTTTGCGTGTAAGAGACTTAAGGAAGCAACTGTCCCCCGCATATGAGAAAGGCCAGAGAGGAGGGCAAGCGAGCGACCATGATTTACGACCACCTCCTTATTGACGGGCGAAAGTACTATCTGGGGGAGGGGGGGGGGACTCTTACAGAGTCAAGATAGGGGGGGGAGGGCAGCCCAACTCGACACCGTGACATTCAACAGATCTGCACGTGCAGTAGTGCGAAACGCCAAAACGGCGAGTGCGAGACAAGTGGTGTGCGGAAACTGTGTTGTGAACCGGTGGACATTATAAAACACTGGGCGCGCAAGGGTGGGACGGGGGGCACATGCAAATATGGAAGAAGGATTTATATTGAATGATAATGATCGAAATGTTCCTATTGATGTAAACGTGTCTGATTACATTGATACAGGTGAAGCGACTTTATTATGTACCAGTAAAGATATTGGTAAGGAGAACGGAATGAAAGGCATTTACCGAGTGTTGACATGTGACTCGCAGACTGACAGTGACAGTGGCCTAGTTGTTGAAAGGGGAACATCTCAAGAGGAAAATGTTGACACAGAAAGAGAGGACAAGGGTGAAAATGATTTGTTGGATGATCGAGTGGAGAGAAATATACTGAGGCGTGAAAGGAAAGATTACAGCGAGAATGGAAGTGAGTTACATACTGATGGCTGTGTGTAGATGATAAGGTTTGTGGGACATCATTCTCGTTCTTGCACTGGAATGTAAACGGACTCTTGTCTAAACTCAGTGATAAAGACTTTACTACTTTTCTGTTGAAATTTGACTTCATATGTCTTGTCGAAACTTTTATAGAGGATTTCTCAAACTTAGTATTTCCAGGTTACACTGTTTTCTGTAAACCGGCACTTAAGTTTACAAAACAAGGGAAGACGTTCTGGAGGAGTTATGTGTCTCATTAAAACTGAATTTACATCGTATGTCCATGAAATTAAGACAGACTACCCCAATACTCTTTTATTTTTGATTGATAAGAACGTGTTTGGCTTTGTGGAAGATGTCTTGTATGTATGTACTTATATTCCACCAGAGGGGTCGCCTCATTACACTTATTTTGATGTTGAAAACGGTATTTTTGAGCTTGAAGAATGTCTTTTTGATTCATTATTCGAGTTTGAGAGCGTGCATGTGATCTTGTCAGGCGATTTGAATAGTAGGACTTCTGATATTTCTCCACATATTTTTGATGATGACATAATTCTTATGATTACTTCGATTATAATCGTTCTTTTTCTACTAATAGCATGAGAAAGTCTGCAGACTGTTCTTAATAATTATGGGAAATGTTTATTAAATATGTGTACAACCCTTGGACTGTGGATTGTAAATGGCACATGTAATGGTGATACTGATGGTAATTTTACGTACTTATCACAGACAGGATGTAGTGTTAATGATTACTTTCTTCTGTCTAAGGAACTGTTCTTTATCATTATGTCTTCATGTGAAATGGTGATTTCAGAGAGAGAATAGACTCAGATCATTTGCTATTGAATTACATTTTAGATTTTCAAATAGACAAAATGGATCGCAAGTTCAACCCGCAGAAATGAACCAGTTCATTGAAAGTTTGTGTGGAATAAGGATCTAGAATCAGTCTATACTCAGAAAATGCTCTCAGATGAAACACTGTCCGTACTTGATCAAGCCACACATTTGATAGATCATGATTTCAAACGGTGCTCTGTATATGTTTAATGACTGGATTAAAAAGCAAGCTAGTTGTATGAAAAAGAGAATTAATCTGACAAAGTACGATAAAAACAGTGACTGGTATGATAAAGAATGTAGGCTAGGCAAAGTTAAGGCAAAAAGGCTGCTTTCTATATTTAGACAGACGAGACGAACAGAAGACAGCGATGCCTACTGCATAGCAAGAAGGGAATATAAACATCTGATAAAAAGGAAAGAAAAACAGTATAACGATATGTTACTAGATAGGCTTATTTCATCAGTAAACAATCAGAGAGAATTTTGGGAAACTGTGCATAAAATATCTTTTAAAAGGAAACATGTTCAAAACACTCTAACAGTCGATGACTGGTTCAAACATTTTAAAGATTTACTTGAATTAGAAGTAACAACAGATGTAACAGATGTAGCAAACTTAGCTGACAATGGCAATGATATTGATGAGAGGAGGATAGTTCTATAAACCGTCAAATATCAAGAGAAGAAGTTTTGCTAGCTGTAAACAAGTTAAAGAACGGCAAGGCTGCTGACCCAGATGAAATTATTGGTGAGTTTTGAAGTATGGTGGAGACCGAGTTGTTGACTTTTTTGTAAAGCTTTTTAAATACGTTGTTTGATAAAGGCGTGTTCCCAGACAACTGGACAAACTCCATAGTTCAACCCTTGTTTAAGAAGGGGGACGTTAACGATCCAAACAATTATAGAGGCATTTCACTGTGTGATACGAGCAGTAAAATTTACAGCACAATTATTAATAATAGATTGCAGGAATGGATAAAAGAACATAATTTTGACAGGTGAACATCAAGCAGGATTTAAAAAAGATTATTCCACAGTTGACCATATGTTTACATTGTTGGCATTCGTACAAAAACAGTTTTTGTTTAATCGTAAATTGTATGTAGCCTTCATTGATTTTGAAAAGGCTTTTGATTCTGTTAAAAAGACACTTGTTATGGCCCATCATATTGAAAAATGGCATCAAAGGAAAGATATTTAGGTGTATTCGTAGTATGTATGACAATGTCAAAAGCTAGAATTAAATGCGGAAGTAGTGTAACAGATTTTCATTAATTGCACCCGTGGAGTGAAACAAGGAGACGCCTGCAGCCCTGTATTGTTTTCTTTGTTTATCAATGAACTAGCATTAGAGGTGATAAAGGGTGGAAGACATGGTGCAATGTTTACGTCTGAGTGTTTTGAAATGTTTATATTACTGCTTGCTGATGACGTTGCTTTACTCTCTGAGACTGTCATTGGTTTACAAACGCAGATCAACAGTCTTCAACGTGCAGCTACTGCTCTGCAGTTGAAGGTCAATATGGCTAAAAGCAATATAGTTGTATTCAGAAAAGGGGGGCATTTAGCTGAGAGAAAGGTGGACATATAACGGGATTGTTATGCCGGTTGTGAATGTTTACAAATACTTAGGAATTCATTTTTCAACAAAGTTAAGTTTCGTTGCTGCATGTCGTGACCTCAGTAGCAGAGCAAAAAATGCGTTATTTTGCATTTTGCAAAAGTTATGTAAATTGAAGTGTATTCTTATTCTGCCTTTTTTAAGTTTTGACTCACAAGTTCAACCTATTGTTCAATATGGTGCAGAGCTATGGGGACTCGACAATGCAGCAATCCATTGCGAAAAGGTACATTTGTTTGCTGTTAAAAGGTTCTTAGGCGTAGCAATGCGAACGAACACTAATGACATGGCGTATGGGGAAACAAACCGATATCCTATTTACATAAACTCAGCTGTAAATGTGTTAAGTTCTGGCTAAAATTGACGAGAATGGACGAACATAGACTACCCTACAAGGCCTATAGAATGCTTTTTGATTTGGATCTGCGTGATAGAAAACCTGGGCTTCAAATATTCGCTGTAAACTGTACATGTTTGGCTTTGGATATGTATGGCTGAATCAAGGCGTGGAAGGGATTAGCGAGTTTCTAAAAGCTTTCAGGGAAAGGTTAATTTGTTGCAGATGGCAAGATTGGAATTATCATATCAATAACAGTGACAGATTTAGTGTGTACAGAACCTTCTGCACTGTCCCTGATGTTAAAACGTATTTGTTAGTCAATTTAGACAGATATTTAACGTTTAATTTGGTAAGATTTAGGCTTGGCATTTCCGAAATTGCAGTACATCATAATCGTTATAGACAACACAGTGAAAACGACTTAATATGTCCACTTTGTCAAAAAGAGAAAGAAAATGAGATGCATTTTGTTTTATGCTGCCCCGCTCTACATGACTTAAGAGCACAATACATACCGTCGAAAAATACTATAACACTCCAAGTCAGTTTTAAATTAGTATTGCTCATGACGTGCTCACTAGAGAAAACAGTTAGAAATTTGTCAATCTATATTTATAAGGCTTTAAAGCTACGTTCTATTCTCATTTCTTAATATTACTGCTAAGTGTGTTTATGGATGATGTCATTGTTTATGAATGCCCTCTCTCTGTGTGTGTGTGTGTGTGTGTGTGTGTGTGTGTGTGTGTGTGTGTGTGTGTGTGTGTGAGCGCGCGCGCTGGTGCTTGTGTATGTGTAGACGGATAATGCTTTGGGACCGGCCGCCGTGGCGAAGTGGATAGCGTCGCGGACTCCCGGCTGGGAGGCCATGGGTTCGATTCCCATCAGAGTCATGTGGGAATTTTCTGCCCCGACCGGCTCCTACCCAGAGTTGAATTAGCTGCGGACTCAGTTGGGAAGACTGGGACCACACACGAGTTTCATCCACTTAATGGATGCGTTTCTGAGAGTGTTGCTCAAATTTCCTCACGAACACTACAGGTGCCTGTATCTTTCGGGCCTGGTTGACGCCGGGATATATTATGAAAAGAAGTGTAGAGTAACAGCCCTGTCATGTAGTCTCAGACCGAAACGGAAATCCGTAGCGTCATCTTAATCATCCTCATTCTCATTGATCAGCATTAAAAAAACAAAACAAAACAAAACAAAACAAAAAACAAACAAACAAACAAAAACATTGTCAAGCTCTGTGGCCCTTCATGGCCTTCTCTCATGGTGATCTCATTTTGATGTCCTCTCCATGTCTGTGGCCTTGGTTTGGTTCCGTCAGGGTCACCGGTATCGGCGAGTCCATGGGGGCTGTCGTTGGACGGATGTGGTGGCGCCCTCTGGAGGGAGAGCTCAATCACGCCGGCTCCGCAACTAAGCAAATATTGTCGTCAATAGGGGGCTCAGCAGGTGGTGCCCTGCGTATGTTGGATCAAAACAGGCGCCACTGAACACCACCGAAGTGACTCGGCAGCAGTGCAGTGTCTCCTCCTGTGGGTTGCCTCTTGACGACTTGACATTGACTACTCCATGTGGATTGCTGGTGCCGGGGCTGCGGCGGGGCCGACCGGGCTGTGGCTGTGGATGGGGTGTCAGAATGAGCAGTGTGGGTGCATTGCCTCTGAGGTGGCACAGAGGTTGGGACAGCAAAAACAAACAAACAACACAAAATAAATAAATAAATAAATAAATAACATGCTTGGGGGATGGGGGGGAGGGGGAGGTGAGGAGTGATAATGTCGTCCTCCCTCCTGTTCCCACGACTTTTTATCTTCTCCTCCCCTCCTATCCCCTCCCCCCCCCCCCCCCCCCCCCCCACACACACACACACACACACTCTCTCTCTCCACTTAAAAATGGCGGGCTATTCTACATGCTACTCATGTCTTTTGAATGTCAGTGCGATATTCGTATGCCTCAAGAATGCACATATTCCCTGTGGATGGTTTGTGTTGACAATAGCTGAAACAGTGATAGAAGTAGCAGAAGTAACAGAAGAAATGGCAGAAGAAGCTGAATAAGAAGAAGAAGAAGTAGCAGAAGAAGTAGTAGAAGTCGTAGCAGAAGTAGCAGAAGAAAAAGTAGCAGAAGTTGAAGAAGAAGAAGTAGCAGAAGAAGTAGTAAAAATGGTAGCAGAAGAAGTAGCAGAAGAAGTAGCGAAAGTAGTAGCAGAAGAAGTAGCGAAGAAGTAGCTGAAGAAGTAGCAAGAAGAAGAAGTTGAAGAGGTAGCCGAAGAAGTAGTAGCAGAAGAAGTGGCAGAAGTAGCAGAAGGAGAAGTAGCGAAGAAGAACTAGCCGAAGAAGTAGCGGAAGAAGTCGCCGAAGAAGTAGTAGGAGAAGTAGCAGAAGTAGCAGAAAAAGAAATAGCGGAAGAAGTAGCCGAAGAAGTAGCGGAAGAAATCGCCGAGAAGTAGTAGAAGACGTAGGAGAAGAAGTAGCAGAAGTAGTTGTGTTGGAGAAGGAAATGGAGGAATTACAGTGTGTTGTGAAATGTCAATGTATGCGTGTGTGTGTGTGTGTGTGTGTGTGTGTGTGTGTGTGTGTGTCTCCCCGCCTCTCTCCTCTCCAGAGTGAGTATGTGTGTGTGTGTGTGTGTGTGTGTGTGTGTGTGTGTGTGTCAAAGAAGATGCTGTTTCATCGTGTTCCTTTTCCTTCAGAAACACCCCAACAGCCAAGCAGTCTACGTATGGGTGAACGGAGGAACAGGGGTCAGGCCAACTATGCGGCCATGTCACCATGCAGACCACAACCTAACAGAAGCACGCACACTACCTTTCATCAACAGACCTTTGTCTCCCCCCCCCCCCTCCCCAACGTGAGGGATCACGGCAAGGAGACAGACAGGATGACGGATGGTTCGGGGGGGGGGGGGGGGGGGGGGGGCAAAGACATCTCACGTTCTCGCCCGGTGGCGAACTAACCCGCCCCATTATTATGAGGACGTCACAACGAGCGGCGTGAGGCACACGGAAAGCCAGTCTGCTTGCCACGAGACAACAGCAGTGGTGGTGTGTCGTTTTGTTAGTTAGTTAGTTAGTTTGTCAGTTTTCCAAGGCCAGTGAGAAAGAAGACAACACACACTTTCCTTTTGTTTCGTGTCTGTCATCTGCGTTTTCAGCTGGCTTCTTTTGATACTTGTGCATCATTTTGTATCTCAAGGTAAGCATTTTCTTTTTTTTTATTTCCTTAAATAAAAAAAAAATGGTCTACGTTCTTTTAAAGCTTTGTGTGGAGGGTGGGAGGGTGGGGTGGGTGGCATCAGGGGGAGGATGGTGGTAGGCCTAATGGTTAAACCACCTCAGGGGCCAGTTTTATTATGAACGTGATCTACCGTTAAAGATGATGGTGTGAATTTAGCTGGTCGGTTCATGGACACCAACACTGCTTCTTACATGTTATAAACAGACAGATTTTGCAATCTGGGTTGTTGATTTTTACGAAACCAACCCATGCATTTGACCACACTTAAAAAAATGTTTGGGGTTATGAGCGGGGTCAGGAAAGGGGCATAAGCGTGAGGGAGTAGACTGTCATGTGGAATTTGTGGAGGAGGAGGGGACGGCGGGGAAGGGTGTGTGTGTGTGTGTGTGTGTGTGTAGGTAGGAAGAGGAGAAGGGAGGCACACGGGGGAAGACGGGAAAGCAGCCTGATGTCCAGCATTGGGAGACTGTGTTCCAACATACCTCTGTGTGCTGGCCTGTTGTGATGGAACTTCATTTCATAGCTCTTAGACTTGAAACATTGAAAGTTCTATAAATGAAAGAACACAGATGTGCCAGGTGAAAGGGCGGGGAAGATGTGGACAATATACTGACACATTCATACAAGTAGAAAGAAACTCGTGGAGAGCGTGGCAGCAGAGAGTCCTCAGAAGAGAAGCCCCCTTCAAGCAAGTGTTTCAGCGCGGCCCTTATCTCCTGACACTCTAGGGGGGTTGGGCCACACCCGGTTCATGACTCCGGATGTCCCTCTGCTGGAAGGGGTCTCTGAAGAAGCGCTCTTGTGTCTTCTTCTTTTTGCTCTTCCTCTTCCTCACAGATTCTGCTTTGCTGAGGGCGCTGTGTTTTGCTTTCAGGTCTTCCCAGAGTTTTTCCAGCCTTGTTTTTTCAGCTGGCAGTGCGGTCTTCATTTGCTTCTTGAGGTTTTTCTTTTGGACCCTGATCTTGTCCATCTCTTCTTGGCGTCTGGATTTCTTTGGAGGTGTTTTTCTGTTTGGGTAGTTTTGCTCCATAGGCGTCTCTACATGTGGCATACACAATGTCCCCATATGTGGCTAGTTTGTGTTCCGGGGTGATTTTTCCCTATCAGCGCATCGAGTCTTTGGACGATTTTTGCATCCAGTTTCTCCCAATCTTCAGTCTCGTTTGCTCGTGGCAGGTTGAGTTTCAGGCGCATGGCATCGAAGGCCTGTGCAAATTCCTCATCCGAACCAACAGCGTGGATGTCCTTGGCACTGTGGTTTAATGCTTTCAAAACAA
>JADBJO010003510.1:106252-131252 GCA_016801955.1 Conus betulinus
TGGTAGATGATTCTGCCTAACTAACAGTATGTGCTTGAGTGGGTGAATGGGGAATAAATGAATGCTTCTCAAAATGAACCTTCAGCAAGCTTATAGTCTCCAAAGCGGGAGACCATCTCCAATGGGGAGAAAGCTCACTAACATATAACTCCTGGTCAGATACCGGTATTTCGAAACCTGATTGTTTCATCCTCAGTGACCGCGGAAAGTGGTAATTTTTGACTCCTCTGCCTTTTCGGTTTTAAGAAGAATGCTATACCAGAAAAAGGCTGGTGTGCAATACCATAGTATGTTTTGTTGAGTTTTCAAAAAACCAACTAAAGGTGCCACATAAGAAGCAAAAGAAAATCATGAAAGATCAAAACAAGCTACATTTTCTTGTGAAAAGTAGAAAATATAAAAGATAACCTCTTAAGACACAAGTGCTGAGGGCCAGTTCTTGGAGACTATAAGCTTGCTGAAGGTTCATTTTGAGAAGCATTCATTTATTCCCCATTCACCCACTCAAGCACATACTGTTAGTTAGGCAGAATCATCTACCACTGCAGATATGAAGGCTTATCACCCCCTATTTCTATCATCTGAGACATAAGAGCAAGCTTTGTTTATAATTCAATATTTGTCATTGCAACACCTAGCTGCTCTGTAAGTTGCTGGAACGGTGCTCGGTACTTATCCTTGGAATTTATTGTTTCATTGTAATTTTAGTCCCTTGCGGATTCATTCCAAGAACTGGCCCTCAGCACTTGTGTCTTAAGAGGTTATCTTTTTATATTTTCTACTTTTCACAAGAAAATGTAGCTTGTTTTGATCTTTCATGATTTTCTTTTGCTTCTTAGGTGGCACCTTTAGTTGGTTTTTTGAAAACTCAACAAACATACTATGGTATTGCACACCAGCCTTTTTCTGGTATAGCATTCTTCTTAAAACCGAAAAGGCAGAGGAGTCAAATTACCACTTTCCGCGGTCACTGAGGATGAAACAATCAGGTTTCGAAATACCGGTATCTGACCAGGAGTTATATGTTAGTGAGCTTTCTCCCCATTGGAGATGGTCTCCCGCTTTGGAGACTATAAGCTTGCTGAAGGTTCATTTTGAGAAGCATTCATTTATTCCCCATTCACCCACTCAAGCACATACTGTTAGTTAGGCAGAATCATCTACCACTGCAGATATATGAAGGCTTATCACCCCTATTTCTATACTAAGCAGCCGAAAACTTTGTGACCACGTGACCAGAACGACAGCACGCATCAATTCATCAAATCAACCAATCATGCCAGGTTTCCACCTCCTGTCTCTCTTCTCCCTGGTTCTAGCCGCTCTGCTGAGCACAGCGTCATGTCACGAGCACGACAAGCAGCACTCCCACTTCTGCGAGGGCACTGGCCACAGCGTGTACTGCGCCGAGGGTCAGACCCTCCGCATCGACCGAGCCTGGTACGGACGCATAGCTCACGACACGTCGTGCGTGGGTAGCAGTGGTGACGACTCCAACACCACCAGCTCCGCCGCCTCCCACGACCTGGCCGAAGACTGCGGGGCGTCCATCCTGGACTCCAAGTCCACCTGGTGCCAGACACCAGAGAAGGGTGACACGGATGGCTGCATCGTCAAGGTCACTCCGGACCTGGCGCCCAAGATGGAGGAGAGGCCATGCCCGGAGGGCGTGACGAAGTACCTGTACCTGGAGTACGAGTGCCTGGAGGCAGGGGGGTCGGGAGGGGCCAGGGTGGCTGTGCTGCCCGGGTGGGGGTTGTGGTCGTCTGTTTTGCTTTCCTCAGTTTTTATCTTTCCACGGGTCGGCTTTGAGTGGTGTCAGGGACTTCATTTTAAAACACTAAATGATGAAGAAAGTTTATTTGAAAACACTAGGTGATGAAGAATTACGGTTTCGTTTTCCTTTTCTACTCTTTTGTTTTTGTTTGTTTTGTCTGTTTGGCTATTTTTTGTTATGATGGTTTTGGCTCATTTATATATTCATTAATATCTTCGGTATGCATGATCCGCCAAGTTTTCAGGGTGGATGTCTTTAGGTTCAGTGACTGGGTGGTCGGAGTGAGGGGTTGGGGGAAGGGAGGGCATTTCGCTGCCTTTTTGAAGGCCGAGTTATGCCCCCCCCCCCCCCCCCCCTTTTTGTTGTTGTTGTTGTTGTTGCGCGGGACTTTGAGGGTTCTGTCCTTCAGCTTAGGCTAGATGGGGTCAAGGCTATTGGTCAGAACAGAGTGTACATGTCATGAATATTTTGCTAGCATATTATTTTACTCTGTGTCAACCCAGTGTCTGCTTGGTTTTCCACTATGGTTTAATTTTCAGTTATTCTGATTTTCTTCTTCGTTCTAATCTGGCTGTCTAATCACATTAGAAAAGGTCACATCAGTTGTATAAAATAGTTTATCATCTCAGTTCTCAGCGTGTTGGTTTTTCTTTTCACGTTGGGCGTGTGTGTGTGTGTGTGTGTGTGAAATACAATGAAGTGCGTATCCAGCATGCTCGCAAGGTGGAGGACCAGGAAAGTGGGAAAGGGAAGCGGTGCGTGTGTGTGTGTGTGTGTGTGTGTGTGTGTGTGTGTGAGAGAGAGAGAGAGAGAGAGAGAGAGAGAGAGAGAGAGAGAGAGAGAGAGAGAGAGAGCATAGTGAGGGAGGTACAGAGGCAGGCAGATGAACTGACTGACATGACAGACTGTCACGTTCAGATTCTGTTGAGCAGGAAAAAAAAAAAAAAAAAAATTGCAGAAAGACAACGCATAACATTGCCCAATGGCAAAGTTATGCTTTGTCCTACTTCCCCATTGTTCTTACCTTGAGAACGTGCCGGAATATCAGTCCATTTCATGGGCCAGTACTTTCAATTTTCCGACCTGCCAGAATGTCCTTCCAGGTGGCTATGTTATGATGTTCCTTCCACATTAACTCTGTGGTTTCCTCCTGTGGCACACTTTTCACGTTTGTTCTCTGGCGGAAGTTGACAGATGGTGTGGTCATTGTTAACCTGTGTTGCCACCTTGAGGATGTTTTCTATGTATATTTGTCTACCGTGTGGTGTTTATTAAGCTAAAATCGAACATGGTGCAGCCCCATCCTTCCCCAGCTCAGATTTTCCTGCCAGGTTTACTATCCAATGCAGTATGTAATGACTATACTGACTATACTGACCTGAAACCAGCAGCAGAGGAGAACTTCTGACTTGACTGAGACTAGGCCAGGGGTTTTTACAATGTGCATTCATTTATTCATGTGTATTCATTTCTCATCGACATCTGTCATTTATTTCTATATTGAAATATGTGTCAGGAAAGACTGTATACTAATTTCTGTAAAAACTGATGCCAGTGAAAGAAAAAAAAAAAAGGAAAAGAAACAAGCATGTAAACGAACAAAAACAAAAAGGAAATGGTGACCTAGACCCCTAGAAGAATAGCTTCAAGATCTAAGGGAAATAACCACATTTTGTCAGTTTGGCATGGCAACCAGTGGCTTCCCTGAGTGACTGAAATAAGAGTGACTCGGTTGAAGAGACTAGGTCGGTGTCAGTGCACATGTCATTTTCCCCAACAGGTTTAAGACAATGCATTTAGCATGCTATATTCACTTGCAGCTCCTCTCCTTAGTATCATCCATACCCAAACATACATGAGGCAGAAGCAAAAAGGAAGCAAAATGCCACCAAATCACAGAGGAGACGGGATAGAAACAAAAAGACAGTACTGTCAGTTTTTTTTCACAATACAACCATGCACGCTCAACTTGCACAATTTTATTTTGGTTAACAGTGATCAAACACAATGTAATGATGCTTTACATTTGTGGAAAATACTGTACAGAACCAAAACACTTACATACAACACAACATAGATGAGAAAGAACACATTATAACAGCAACCTGTATATATATATATATATATATATATATATATATATATATATATATTGAAATTATAAACAAAGCTGCTCTTATGTCTTAGATTGAAGAAATAGGGGGAGATAAGCGTTCATATCTGCAGTGGTAGATTATAATACAGTTAATTATAATTGAATACTTCTTGCAGTCATTGCAACACCAAGCTGCTCTGTAAGTTGCTGGAATGGTGCTCGGTTACTTATCCTTGGAATTCAGTAGTTTATTATTTTATATATATATATATATATATATATATATAGAGAGAGAGAGAGAGAGAGAGAGAGAGAGAGAGAGAGAGAGAGAGGGAGAGAGAGAGAGAAATAAAAGCTGCTGTTTCTTTCTATCTATCTATCTATCTATCTACCTATATATATATACACACACACACAACACACACACACAAGCATGAATCGTCTAAAAGGACGCTTTGACTTCAAAGATGCTTTCCTTACAACAAATCAAGTAATACCATAACATACTGATGAAACATGTTACTTCTGGTTGTTCATATCAAACTGTTTATATAAGCATTGAGGCTTTGCATCTTGATATCAGCTGGACTTATACCGTAACATTTGAAACACTTCAATAACCATGATTTTTGGTTTACAAATAATAATCATGATTTTTTCTGCTCTACAGCTTGTACACAGACTCACATGTCAACATTTGAGGTATGAAGTCTCGGCTCGCATCATCTTAGAAAATATGGAAAGGCATTCCTTTCAAAGGGAGATAATCAAAATGAATGACTTGAGTGGCAACTCCTCAGTTCACATTACATGCACACACCTCTCTCTTTCTCTCCCTCTCTTTCTGTCATGCACCAACAAGGTAAGGTAATGTTGCTTATACACACAGCTGGAAGAGGCCATATCAGGGCTGTCACCATGTTAAATGCACCCACAATCTCATTATCACGCACTAACTCCTGCACAACATGATCTCATTCAAGCATTTCTCAATACACACACACCAGCGCACGTTCTTTCACTCCAGATTCAGTGCCAATCCTTCATCACGTGAGCATGCAGTCACTGTCGGTGTCAGTCCTGCTGAGGGCATGGAGACGGGCGCTGTGGGGTTCATGGTAAACCAGGTCCATACATTGCACCACACTGTACATTAGCCTGGGTCCCAGTCCGGGCCTTCTCCATGCCTTTATATCTGATTCATGTCTTGGATGACTGCAGCAGCCACAGGTTTCATGGAGTGCAGGTTGTCTCTCAACACAGAGGGGATTTTCTCACCATGGTTGGCGGCAGCAGCGCCCAGCAAAGCTCCCAGTGCAGCTCCGCGATGGCAGTTCTCTCCTGCACAGACACACACACATGCGTTCACATATAAACACAACACACACACACACACACATATATATACACACATACATACATATACACACGCACATACACACACACACCCGCAAAAACACACACACACACCCGCAGAAACACACACACACACACACACATGCAGACACATACACACATCCACACACACACACACATACATACACACACGCACAGACACACACACACACACACACACACACACACACGCACATACACATGCACACACACACATGCACAGACAAACACACACAAACATGCTTGTGTATACAAAAGGACATGGCAGCAATGGCTTAAGCGCTCAGGCAGGGACAAAATCAGTGATGTCTATAAAACTCTACAGCTGATACTAATAAAGTCGCTTAAGCGCTCAGGCAGGACAAAATCAGTGATGTCTATAAAACTCTACAGCTGATACTAATAAAGTATAAAAAGTACTTATTGGTCTAGGGGTAGTGTTTGCATGATCAGACTCTTAATTATTCTACGCTTTCAAGAGCATGAATACTAACTTCAGATCGCAAAAATTTACCATCTGTTCATCTTTTTTTTTCTTTTTTTTTTTTTTTTGCTGTCCCAGCCTCTGCACCACCTCAGAGGCAGTGCACCCACGCCGCTTGTTCTGACAACCTGTCCAAAGCCTCAGCCCGGTCGGCCCCGATGCAGCCCCGGCTCCGGCAATCCACAGGGAACAGTTGATGTCAAGTCATTAAGAGGCAACCCACTGGAGGAGACACTGCACTGCTGCCGAGTCACTTCAGTGGTGTTCAGTGGCGCCTGTTCTGATCTAACAAATGCAGGACACCACCTTCTAAGCTTCCTACTGACGACAATAATTGCTTAGTTGCGGAGTCGGCATGAGCCAGTTATCCCGCCGGAGGGCGCCACCACGTCCATCCAACGACTGTCCCCATGGACTCGCCGATACCTGTGACACCGACAGAACCAAACCAAGACCAAAGACGTGGAGAGACATCGAAGTTGAGGTCACCATGAGAGCAGGGCATGAAGGGCCACAGAATTTGAGACATTTTTTTTTTTAATGCTGATCGATGAGAATGAGGATGATTAAGATGATGTTACAGATTTCCATTTTGGTCTGAGACTACATGATAGGGCTGTACTCTATGCTTCCTTTCATAATATATCCTGGCGTCAACCAGCCCGAGAGATATAGGCACCTGCTGTGTTGGGCAGGAAATTTGAGCAACACTCTCAGAAACGCATCCATTAAGTGGATGAAACTCGACTGTGTGTGGTCCCAGTCTTCCCACTGAGTCTGCAGCAAACTCAACTCTTGGTAGGAGCCGGTCGGGGCAGAAAAAACCCACATGATTCTGATGGGATTCGAACCCACGACCTCCCAACCGGAAGTCCCACCATGCTAACCACACTTCGCCACGGTGGCTGGTACCATCTGTTCATCTTTGTCTTGGTGGGCACTGGTTTGCATTAAAGTGTGTGCTGTGTGTGTGTTTTTTTTATATTCTCTTCCAATTCTTTTCACTCCTCTTTAAAAACACACTCTCACAAAAAAACTCAACCAGCTAACAAAACATTGCAACAACACACACATCTATGTATGCACAGGAATAAAAATCACACATACACTAGGCCCAATCCAATCATCAGGGATCCCCATCCCCTTTCTCCCCTCTCTCCCTCTTTCACCTTCCATTAAATGGCAAAGAAAAAGACACGCAGAACCCCAACACTTCTATAACTGATAAAGGCTGGAATCCTCGAGAACAGCCGCAACAGTATACAACAAAAAATACCCCACAGCCTTCCTTACAACTTAACAAATACAAACAAACCCAAATCTGGTACCTCCACAATTGGCGTTGGCCAGCACGCCCCCTATGAAGTCATCATGAAACTCCAACGCCAGGAAAAGCATGGAGCTCATGGCGCCATCCACGTAACAAGCTGAGCCCAGCATTCCTGTCGCATACTGGTACACACGCAGGCGTTCCTCCGAACCTTTCGGGTACCTGAAACCATGGCGCTTGATCAACCAATCAGCTAAGAGTTGTCGGTAGACTTCTTGACAAGTCCAACACTCTCTCTTTCTCATTAGAGTGGACAGTTCCAATAATGAGAAAGTGTCCTTTTCACTGATCTTTGAGGTTGGGTAGCTCTGAGGAAGACATAACTTTTTATATCTGACCTGCCCAGGAAGCAGGTACCAAAAGTCTTCAACCTGCCCCAGGCAAATCCACCTGCCCATCAATGGGCATAATTTTTCATTCTACCAGATATTACATGACAAAAGAAACAGGAAAACACAATTTCGCGTTGTGTCTCCATTTTGTAAGTAGCCCCAAACTCAGCCACATATGGACCCCATTCTGATAGCCAGTGCCTTCTTATTCAGCCAATCATTCTGCTTGATACATGTTGTTAATGTCATAGATGGTCGTTTCAGGTGTGAAATCTCCAGCTGTCAAAATGATTACTCACTATCAGCAAAATAATGGTCACCCTTTATTTTTGCACAACAGATGTTAGAAAAATAACTGCTGTTGCAATGAGGGCATGTTAGAGCATTCACCACATGTCCAATATGTCCTGGGTAGTCGGGCAGATGTTAGTGTCCTGCCGATCATGTGTCACTTATGAATAGAAAACAAACAACAATTTAAACGAAAAAAAAAACAAACAAAAATAAACAAAACAAACAAACAAATAAATGAAACAAAGCAGCAGCAGCATTCAATGACATCACCTCACATGGGTTCATAATAGACATGGGTAGTCAAGTGACGCACATGTGTGTGTGTGTGTGTGTGTGTGTGTGTAAGTGTGTGTGTGTGTGTGTGTGTGTGTGTGTGTGTGTGTGTGTGTGCATGTTTTAGTGTGTATGCATGCCTGTGCGCTGGCGCACGTGTTGTATGTGTGCGAGTATATGTGCGGGCCTGCAATCATGCATATGCACATGTATGCATATATTCATGTGAGAGCACAGCGAGCGGGATGTGTACACATGTGCCAAGCATGTGTCTGTGAAGGTCATGCAGGCCTGTATCCCAGACCTCCTGGACTCCTTACTGGTGAGCCTTGTCCTGCAATTTCAGCACCTTCTCTCGTTGGCTTGGCCCGCCCAGGCTGGATGACCCTATCACCTTCAGAACCTCCGTCTTAAGGTCATGACCCCCGACATCACCGCGTGCAGCAGGCGAGCATACGTGTCCACAAAGGGCACGAGGGAGTTCACGGGGTGAGTCAGACGAATGAAGTCCACCGTGGACTTGGCGCACTCTGACTCGGTCCTGTGGGCCGCATGAAGGATCCAGGGGATGGCGGGGACGAAGGCACCAATGACAGTCAGCTGGGAGTCTGGTGACCCCGACGCCTTCTCCTTGCTCCTGAATGCACAGGGGAAAAGCATGTGTGACATTGCAGCTGATTTCTATCATTCAGATGCTGTGACTTTGTGGATAAGCTCTTCATACAGGGTGTGAGAAAATCTTGGGTTCAAGTCTCGGATGAAAACTGAGATTTTCCTTCCCTTCCTCCCTCTACCTTAAGCAGTGGTGAGAGTTCGAGTCTTCAGAATTAGTTAACCAACAGAGATCCTCGAGTTCACAATGCGCTTTCTGCACATGAAAGAACGCATGACAACAAGGCAGCCGTTCTTGTAAAAAGCAAACAGTCTGTAAATAGTATCCACTAAAATAAAAAAACAAAAGACAGAGAGAGAGAGAGAGAGAGAGAGAGAGAGAGAGAGAGAGAGAGAGAGAGAGAGAGACAGACAGACAGACAGACAGATAGACAGACAGACAGAGAGAGACGGAGGAGAGAGAAAGAAAAGAAGAAAAGGAGGGGAAGTAATGTTCTTTACTTGGATGGACGACTGACCAAAGTTCCACATAGAACACTGTGCTGTGACAGTAAAGTCATACAGCATGCTGTGACAGTAAAGTCATACAGCATGCTGTAACAGTAAAGTCATACAGCATGCTGTGACAGTAAAGTCATACAGCATGCCGTGACAGTAAAGTCATACAGCATGCCGTGACAGTAAAGTCATACAGCATGCGCCGTGACAGTAAAGTGATACAACAAGCTGTGGCAGTAAAGTGATACAACAAACTGTGGCAGTAAAGTGATACAACATGTTGTGACAGTAAAGTGCTTTGCTACATCCTTGTACTGAAAACCTTCATTCAATTGTCTTTCTACTTTAAAAAAAAAAAAAAAAAAAAAAAAAAAAAAAAAAAAATTAAAGACAAGTACTGGCTCAGGTAGACAGAATAAGCAAAGCTGTGACAATGATCAAGACCCGTAATGAAGCATCATTGGTTCAGTCATGTTCTGCACCAGTTCTGAACCAACTATTTATCCATGTGAACAATGTTGCTGACAGTGACAGTATACATGTATATCTCTAAAGGGCAACCGTTTCTTTGAATGAATGTGAACTAACAGGTTTTCTCTGTGCTATCTCTACAAAGACTTGCTAGGATCCACAAAAAAAATATAAACAAATAGGTCTGCTACATGATCCCTATTAGCAGTCTACAGTGAGTGATGGAATCTACCTAAAGGACAAAAAAACACACTTTCACCGCCATAGGCGGCTTTTGGCGATGTCTTGGCAGAGCGCCAAAGGCGCCTTTTGGCGACAAAGTAGGGTGACCTAACTCCCCGATACTCTCACAATCCTAGTTCATGAGATAAAAAGCCAGCAATAAACGTCATAGTTGGGGGATGGTCTGGCCCATGCCCACAGCCATTTGCTTTGTCAGAACACTATTCAGTTCAGTGTTTTATTGACTTTATTCCGATTGTTTTTCCATTCACTATGACGTCACCACCAAGAACTTTACGTACTCGACCTTGCCGTACATTTACCACAGATCAAGTGCTGGGAATATTGAATAGACGGTCGGTTGTTCCTAATACAGATGAAGAAGACCCAGACAGTCACGAGTTAAGAACGATAGTGAGGGCTTGACCAATTATTCCAACGTGTGAGCGTTGGACCGTGGCCAAATTGTTATGAGAGGCTGATAAGACGCCCACTTACTACCCTACCGCGTGTGCCCCAGTGTTTTTGCGTTGAGCCAGCCAGCACTGACTGACTGTTCACTAACTCTATGTGTGAGGGAGCGAACTAAGACTTTAGGCAACGAACTTCACACACACGCTGTGGGCCGACTCTTGCTGGTCGAGGTTGAAGGGGGCGTGGCCAACTGACACGTGAGAGGCGAGTAGCACAGACGTGTTTCGAGTGGGTGTACAGCTGATTATATAGAACTGAATGGCAAGGGTTCAGAGACCAACAGGCACATGAATGACTTTGTGTTCATAAAAAAATATATATATGTATATATATTACTGTAGAGAGTGAAAGGGACGTGTGTGTGTGTGTGTGTGTGTGTGTGTGTGTTGTGTGTGTGTGTGTGTGTGTGTGTGTGTGTGTGTGTGTGTGTGTGTGTGTGTGTGTGTGTGTGTGTGTGTGTTCCCCTTTTTCTTCTTACATGTGTACCAGTTAGGCATAAGAATGTGTGTGTGTGTGTGTGTGTGTGTGTGTGTGTGTGTGTGTGTGTGTGTGTGTGTGTTCCCTGCTATTGGAGTAGTTGTATTTGTGGCTGTTTCATGCACTTTTTCTGTGGGAAATACCATACTTTCTGGTCTTCAGTTGTGAGTGGAGTATTTTTCCTCCCTTGTTGTTGAGAGTTTTGTTGGCATTCTTTCTTTATTTTTTTTACGCTTAGAAGAACATAACATTCTTTTTTTTATTTGCATTTTTTTTTTTGCACTTGAAATCACTAAAAAATTGAAATTGTTGTTGACTTACCATTACTAACATGTTATGATATATAAAAGTACAGTGTATCTCCTCCATTTTACAAAAAAAAGCATGAGAATTGGTTTGTTTTTTGTTTAGTTCCAGAGATATCCGCGTTTCACATACGCTGGTATACAATAAGAGCTTTTTTTGAAAAAAATGGCTGGCGATGGGGATTTATGCCGGTCTGGCAGAGATGTGTTTGGCATTGCTGAGCGGCCATTACAAATGGGGCTGTCGGTTTGATAATTAGTGGTCGTCATGAAAAATGTAATATATCTGCGCTCTTGAATCGACTGAATTGGCAAATTCCCAACAATTCTTATAATACTAAACTTGACCAGGTTTATTTTCCTGTAGATAACATAGATGTGGCATGAAAACCTGTACTGTGCGCAAGTAGTCATGCAATATTAGAACAATGACAAGACACACAAGATTGTGAAAAAAAATAATGGCATCACTTTCTGGGTATTTAATTTTCCATAGTTAACTAGTATACAAGTATGACATATGCCTCTGCTCGGACTACAGCAACAAAAATGTTGGATCAGAAATGTGTTAAGCCTTGTTTGTTTTCCCTTTCACGAAGTGTCTTGTGCAGGACAGAAAAAAATAAAGCTGTGAGATGATTATCGCCCATCACTCTAAACTTTATACATGTTTTTATCATGCATGCATGCCAGTTTGCCATAGGTAATGTTAGAGAGAGAGAGAGAGAGGAGAGGGAGAGAGAGACATAGAGACATCAAGAGAAAGAGAGAGACAGACAGAGAGAGACAGACAGACAGACAGACAAACTGACTGAGAGAGACAGAGCGAGAGAGAGAGAGAGAGAGAGAGAGAGAGAGAGAGAGAGAGAGAGAGGGAGAGAGATACACAGACAGACAGAGAAAGACAGAGACAGAGAGAAAGAGAGAGACAGAGACAGCAACAGAGAGAGAGAGAGAGAGAGAGAGAGAGAGAGAGAGAGAGAGAGAGAGAGAGAGAGCACCTCTTCTCGGTGAACTCAATCAGGTCTTGGGCGGAAGTGGGCCTTGGACTCTCCATGACCCAATCTTTGAAGAACGACCGATGGAAGGACTCGGCGTACGTGTCATTGTGCTTTCCTGGGGTGGTCATGAACTTGACGTAGTCTTCCAGCACTGCCGCTCGGACGTCTCTGTCTGGCGTTGTCAGCTCCGGGTCCACCGTGTTCATTGTCTTCAGCATCTCCATGGCCATGACAGAGTTGAGGGTGTTGTCCCCTGCACTCATTCCTGAGGGGAAAGGAGGAACATTGGAAATGGGTCACCTCTTTGCTGACAGGGTATGAATATACTGCATTAGGCTTCAGATGTACTGTATGTGTATTGTACTGCATTAAATTGGGGCAAAGGAGGAACACTGGGAATGGTTCACCTCTTTGCTGACAGGCTTTGTATATACTGTACTGTTACAGTACAGTTGTTATACATTCCTTTGTTTGCAGGCTGAGAACATTTTGCTCTGTACTAAAGTACATTTGTACTAGATTCCTCCACTGACAAGCTATGAATACATTGCATCGTACAGTAGTACAACTGCTGTGAAAAGGGTGGTGTGACATGATGTAAACAATAAATAATTTCAATGTGTTTCATACATGTCATTTTGTCAATTTCTGATGTTTCTCAAACTTCCTTTTCACTCATCTGCTTGTCTCCATATCACAGAGATAGCAAGTTTCTGAGAATAATCCACACTGGAACATGTGAAGGTTAACAAAATTATTAGCAAATAGCCATGAACATGCAGAGGGTCATGCAAACACACACACACACACACACACACACACACACACACACACACACACACACACACACACACACACATGCGTGCACATGCACGCATGCATGCACACACACACACACACACACACACACACACACACACACACACACACACACACACACACACACACTCATAGATGTATAAAGATTACCAGTTTGCACTGCAAATTATTATACAGTACCTATAGTGTGTTGTAACTATTTGTTACTAAGCCGTATAACTTTGCGCAGGGTGATACATTCAACATGTTGGCCATGTATTGTATCCCACCAGACTGAACCGTACTGTTTTACATAATTTTGCATAATTCTACTAGCAACACATTAGTTCCTACTTATTTCCTCTGGGATGGTGCATATCCAGAGTGTGGAAAAGGGAAAGGTGCAGGTAAGGGGATGGGGGTGGTGGGTGGGAGGAGAGAACCTTTCTTTTGATTTTCTTCTATCATCTCTCTGTATCTTATTTTGTTTTTTGTAGTCACTGAAAACAGTGGATTTTCCATCAGAATTTGTTGGGGACTAATCGGTCTTTTGTTTTTTGTAGTCATTTAATTAAAACAGTGGATTTTCCATCAGAATTTGTTGGGGACTACTTAGTCCTTTGTTGCTATGTGATCTTTTTCTGTTAATTTTTTTTTTTTAAGATTTATTTTTTTCTTTCTGTACTGCTTTGCTCTGGCTTCAATCTATAAGCTGTATATATACACTAGTCACCTACATATTCTTTGATCCATACTTACTGTTTTGTTACTAAAACTTTCCAGAATACACTAATGCACAGCCCAAACAGAGTTACAAGCAAAACACGGTCAAACAGAAGCAAAACAAAACAAAAAAAGAGTACACTGAAATGCAGCTAAGTAAAACCTAAACTTGGTGAAGTACACCCAAAGTAGTAATGAAGCAATATCAAAAGACAGCAGGGTACAGATGAAATAGGTAAGCACAACCAAAATACAGCTATGTGTACTCAGAATTATTAAGTAAAACCAAAATATAATGTAGTACACACAAAATAGTTAAGTAAAACCAAAATAATTATAGCTGAGTGCAACCAACATAGAGTTATTTGCAATCAAAACACTATGGGGTACTACACAGGTTAAGGCTAAGTACGGTTGAGAACAACCTTAATACAGTTAATCACCAACATACTACTGCTGAGTGCCACCAAAATGGACAAAAAAAATCTCAGTACCACCAAAATATAGTCAAATATGCCCAAACTGCAGTGGAATACACAGTCGAGTGATATTCACTTAAGCAGGTAAGTCTCCAAGTGTTGCTCTGATCTCCTGACCAACACTGCAGGTGTTCGTATCTCTGGGCCTGGTTGATGGATGGATTCATTAAGAAGTAAGTGCAGAATAAAACTGTGTCATGGTGTCTGGAATGGACCTCCAAGCCATCATCCTCATCCTCATGGATCAGCATAACAACAAGTCTGCTACTCTGTCCCCCCCCCCCCCCCCCCCCCCCCACCCCTCTTCCGTCCCCCATACACACTTTTCCTGCTCTGATGGTGACCTCAGTTTTGTCTTCTGGTCCACATCCACGGCTTTGGTGTGTTTGTGTCAGAGTTGAGAGTACCGGCAAGTTCACCAGAACTGTCGCTGGAAGGACATCCTGACGCTCACTCTCTGTGGCAAAACAGTCACTGTCATCAGTATGGGACTCAGTCAGTGGGATCCTGCCTATGTTGGATCAGATCAGCCAGCAGTGAACACCGCCCCTGTGACCTGGCAGTAGTGCAGTGTCTTCTCTGGTGGGTTGTCTCATCACACACACACACACACACACACACACACACACACACACACACACACACTCAACACAGAAAAAACACACGACAGACCCTGCAAACCAAACACTATTTACAACTTGCAGCAAATACACTGTCAAAGATTACCTTGATGATAATGCGAGGAGCTCTCCTTCCAGAATTTGACCTTGTCATGGAGAATGATGTTTCCAATCAACGGAGTTGAGCTTCCCGATCCTCTGCCACTGCCATCTGAACAACAATGGAACACACCATGAATTATGGCCCTTGTTGCTGCCCGTTTTCCCTCTCTGGGACCCCCCCCCCCCCCCCCCCGACTCCCTTACCCCCACTGAGGGCTAGCATAGCTACTATGAATCAATACCTTTCCCTTCTTTCTCTGTGTGTGTGTACACAGATTGACATCCAAGAAGAGAAAGGGTTTTCATCCACTAAGTACACTTACAGGTGCAGGTTTCCCTTCTTATACCTTACCTCCCATACCACTCTTCAAATCTTTACCCTGCTATGCAATTTGATTCTTATGGTTTTTTTTTTTTTTTTCAAACTCCACATAAAAAAAACGTCGCACTCAAACTTTTTTTCCATGCTTTATATAGTAATAATAATATTAACAATGAAAATATAAAAGAGTTTGTTTCAAAGTCACAATTTTTGTTACCGGTCATCAATCTCTTCTTCATTTCGGACTAGCTGAAGATGTTAAATCCCTGATGATGTGAAATAAATGAGCCTTTCCTGATACAGGCATGCACAATTGAAGTTAAAAAGAAAGAACCCTCTGTAAGCGCCCCTCTACACTGAAAAAAAAAAGTAAAGCGAAAAAGTGGGAACATTTCACAGGGATACAGAGCCTGTCCCTGCCTCATCGCTGCTCACAGGGACAGGTAGTCACAGGGGTGACACAACCCATTCTCCACTAAACTCAAACTGACCACTTTGACAGCGATGTGAAACTTCCCTGAGATACCTTTTTTTGAACTGCCCAAGACATAAATGGTTTTCTCCAAACTCATATCAAATTTTCCTTCTTGTTTCATAAAATAAAAAAAAAAAACTCCACACTACATGCATTTTCATGGTGTTGTGAACTTCTGTGCCTTTGTTAACCAGTTGGCATGCCCCGGCCTTCCCCTCTCCCCTCTCCTCCTTCTCCACTCCTCTTCCACCCTCTCTCTGTCCCTGACCCTGACCCAACCTCCCCTCCTCCTCCTCCCTGAATCCCCACCCCACCTCCTCCTGCCTACTTCCCATCCTGAACTGCTGTAAGCAAATGACTTCCAACAGCTCTCTCATTACTGATCTGCCCTGAAATACAACTAAGCCAAGCACAGAGATACTGACAAAACCCCGCAGAAGCATGAGACACCCAGCTCACACCCACATTCTCTGCACGTTCACATGCCTGTCGACATGTCCTCACCCACAGCAGACAGATTCAGGATGGAGGATGGATGTTTCTTGTTGGGAGCTATGTAGCCTGTGAGCCACTGTCCATAGGCCCGTTTGATGTCGTCAGGGTTGTAGTACCAGTGCACCGGCATGGCGACGGCGTCGGCCACCAGCATCCCATACACCGTCTCCTCCTTCACACCCGCTTCAGCTGGGCGGAGATCTCTGGCTTCTGCATGATGGCTGGTTCTTCTCTGCCAAACGATGACATGGTTACTGTTTCAGAGAGAGAGAGAGAGAGAAGAGAGAGAGAGAGAGAGAGAGAGAGAGAGAGAGAGAGAGAGAGAGAGAAAGCATGTATGAGGGTATGTGTATGTACATGTACATGTGTGTGTGTGTGTGTGTGTGTGTGTGTGTTCGAGTGTGTGTGTGTGTTTGTGTGTGTGTATGTGTGTGTGTGTGTGTGTGTGTGTGTGTGTGTAGAGAAGTTTCGGTGAGTTATCTGTGACTGTTACATCTAAACTTCAACAACACTTATCTAATAAGAACCTGCTAAGTAAGAAACATACTTGTACTACAGAAGTATTTTTTAAATTTCTAGAAAAATGTTCATTGCACACACACACACACACACACACACACACACACACACACACACACACACACACACACACCACATACACACACACACACACACACACACACACACACACACACATACACACACACACACACACCACACACACATACACACACACACAAATTCATACACATGCACACACACCAAATACACAAACCCACTGCGAAAATACACTCACGCTGCTTTTGGCTCCTCCCCCTCACTGTCTGACTCTGAGTCACTATGATTTCTATGGATGATGCACAGGGGTGTGTCCACTTTTCTCACTCCTCCAAAGACCAGCAGAGAAACCAGGGAGGTTGTGGCGGTAAATGAGAAGCAGCGATTGAATGACACTGTCTTCAAACACAGTAAAGCATGGTGTGAAATCTAACTCAGCAGTCACCGCAACAAAACTTATAATACCAATGAAACTGAGGAACTTACTAGTAATGTGACAGATTTGCAAGAAAATAAGTCTAAAGTATGAAGGCTTCTGCCCAACAAAAACTCAACAAGGCTGCTCTACATTATTTGTGTTTTGATCAGTCATATTTTCTGCAGTTATACCAGAAACAGATATGACTTCAGTCTTTCACAGAGTTTCATATATATTCAACAAGATAAGAACAAGTTTAGTCAAAAGCATATGAGTGGTCTAAGTTTGTGAATAACTACCATTCGGTGAACATAACTTATGGAAAGCATGTCTACATTATGCACTTTACATGACACATTGTTGTGACCCCTATTCCTTCATACCATTTTGGGATGTCGCTTCCCCAAACTGAAAATGGCAGCATTCACACATAATTTCACTTTAGAACTCTTGTGAAAAAAAAAAAGAAAAGTTCCTTGGTAGTCTTTGTTCAGACATTTACTCCAGTCAAAAAGATGTAGCAGTCTGCCAACTAAATAAGCTCCAGCACTTCAGTGGTTGTATCACACATTCATGGTAAATTGTCATCCACAGAACGCATGGCAGGGTTAAAACAGTCCATGAGGAAAGAGCCCGTGAGACCTGGTCCATTAGACCCCAGTGCATAGAGTTTGCAGCTCAACAGATAAATAAAGAAGTGAATAACTAATTAACTCTTTCATCCCTACGACAACCCGGTTTTCTGGTTTGCAGAAATCGTACCCTTCCTTCCTGCAGCCCAGAAAACTGGGCAGCACAAAATCCCTCCTTTCCTTCCTGCAGCTCGGAAAATCGGTTCTTGCAGTAAGCACTTTGAACTTTGTGCGAGTTGTGTCATCGGTACACGTCATGACTGGGTTGCTTGCGGGGCAGTGTTTATGAATAGAATGGATGCCAGATGGCCCCTACAGTGTGGAAAAGTGGTTGCTGCTCTATTTTGGCCGGTTTGCATACATGGCAGTTCTCACTTTACACTTTTTTTTTTTCCCCTCTAAATCCAGGAATGAAGGGAATACTCATATTACAAGAATCTAGGAACAAGAGGAAGTGATGGTTCATGGAAAAGTAGGAATGAAAGAGTTAAGAAATAGCTGGAATGATCAGCTCATGGACAAAGAGCACGTCTGCCACTGACTGACATGTTAATGTCACCTGCTTGTCAGGCAGTGAACACCAAGCGAACGTTGGACTGTATCACTACTAATTATTGTGTTTGTGTGTGCTAGCATCTGTGTGCATACATGATTGTAATTGTATATGTTGGGGTGAATGTTTGTTTGTGCATAGATATGTGAGAACAGGCATGTGCATATGACTATATATGCATATATGCATATGAGTATATATGTGCATGTGTGTGCTTGTGAACATTTAATACATCTTGCTGCAATTGCACTCCAACACTAACACATGTTAAGAGGGCAGAATGTTTGTCCACCTGTATGAATGGCACTTAAATATAGTTAAAATGAAAATTACTTAAAACATACACAAACATAAATATTCAAAGAAATATTAAAACAACATCAACAACAACAAAAACCCTCAGTAAATAAGACACTAAGCATCAAACTAACCAGCTGACTAAATCATAAGCATCAAACTAACTAGTTGACTAAATCAATCGAGCATTCAAACTGAAAGGCGCTTGTAGTTATAATACTTCTATTCACATGTGAAAGACCATGCACACAGTGGTACAATACAAATGTCTACATGTCCACTCTGTCACCACTGTTCTCTACAGGTGCAGTATATATATCACATATATATGTAGACTGAACCTAACAACACAAAAATCACAGAAACCCAAAGGTCAACAAAGCAAACCTCATCTTCCATATCTTCCAGTTTACTCTCTAACTGTCTGTCTGTCAGACTTTCTCTTCCGCAAGCATGTGCACACACTCACACATGCACACAGTGACACAATAAAAAAACATGCTCCTACATGCAGACACACAAACCCCTCTCTCTCCCTTTCCCCCTTTCTCTTGGTCTCTCTCTCTCTCTCTCTCTCTCTCTCATTCACTCACTCACTCTCTCTCAGACACACACACATGCACGCACACACAGACAGGCAGAACCACACACACACATAAACTTTCCTACATGCGCATGTACAAGAAACAAGTGCAAGTGTAATCTTACTTTCACGTTGATTGTTGCTACTTGCAACTCACTCACCTTTAGCATGGGCCTGGTTAGACTGTGTCCGAACATGTGTGTTGCGATTCAGTACAATTTGAGGAAGTTGATCAGCACACTCCTTGTAATCATGCAAGAGGACCACAAACTGTTTTGCAGAAAATATCTGAAAAAAACAGAAAACAAGATGAACTTTTTTTTTTAAATGGAAAAAAAAAGAAAAAAAAGAAAAAAAACAAAGGAAGACGTTTTCCACAGATGGCACAAGGAACAAAATCATGTTGCTTTCATCACACCCCTCTCCCTCTCACTCTCTCTCTCTCTCTCTCACACACACACACACACACACACACACACACACACACACACACACACACACGCACACACACACACACACACACATTAATTAACAAACTACCGAATAAGCAGAGTAACTCTTGCTCCAATGATGAATTCATTACACGCCGAGTGAATGCTGCATACGACAGCCTTTTCGATCTTGAACATAGTCAAAGAAACGAGGGAATCCACACTAAAGAAACCTAGTTTGATTTGCATGGCATGATTTACTTTAAAAAAAAAAAAAAAAAAAAAAAAAAAAAAGACAACCATCTTCTGGATTTTTGTTCAGGCCAGGTAACAAAATGTTTCTTTGTAAGATTCATTCCGGAACTTGCATGGTCGATCGACAATCGGTATCCCTCACCCGTCACCGATTATGTAATCCGTGATCAGTACAACTTCATCAAGAAATCTTGTACGTGACACAAGTTTAAATATAATAGCATGCCCTCTACTATCGACCACCAACGATCTGATGCGAAAAGAAACAACGGATGATTTTGAAAGAACCACGAGTTTAGCAATATGCCGGAGTCACACTTACAGCCGGGGTCGCAATACGCACCTGTGTGCAGTCCTGCTGCGGACACAACGCTGACAAACCTTACCGCATGTCATCGTTTATGCAAGACGTTTTATATAATGTACTTTCACAATCAGAAAAGCCCTCTCCACCGCAAGGAGTCCGGAACAGGCATGCCTCAAAGTCATTGAGGTTGTTTCCGCTGATTCATTGACCTCGACTCAAGGTTTTGTCAGCAGTTGCAGAAAACACACACACACACACACACACACACACACACACACACACACACACAGAGAACATGAAGGACAACAAACGAGCAATCAATAAAGCAGCAACAAAAGCATTTCATTGGGTTTATCGAAGGCATATACACACCCAGAAACGTTCCCTTGATTTTTGTTTGTTTAAGAAATCTTTCGCAAGGTTCAACAGTAGGTTTCTCCTTCAGAGAATCCTTTGAGAGAGTTTTTTTAAACATGTGTCTCGTGGCTATAATAACACAACGGCACATAAGCCACATCAATGACTGTTCGTGCTTTGTTTTCATTGTCTTGAAAGTTGTTCGTCTAGCCTGAAGAAGACAAAGAGGTCGAAACGCGCCGTGTTTCTCTTCGTAATTTGTTTGTTTCTTTCGTTGGGTGGCATAGAAATGTTTATTTTAAGTTTGTTACATATCAATAGTGAAAAATAAAGAAAACAGAGACCACACACACACACACACAACACACACACACACACACTCACAATCTCAGCCGCCGTGTCTCCCTGATGAGTCTGATCCAGCGGACGGAAGGCCTAGGAGCAGGCAATACAAATAGGTCTGCCTTCGAGAGGGATTACGATGGTTCCCTCAGACAGTTAGTGAAGGGTTTTTCATATTTATAATATATCCCCCCCCCCCCCCCTATTTTCTTCATCTTCATTTTTTTTTTCTTCTAAAAATTCTAATCTTTGCTAAGTCATTACTGTAATGACTGAAGAATTGTTAGCCTGCACTTGTTTTTCCCCCACCCACTACTTAATTTTTCAGCATTATATTGTTTTGGTCAATCAGTGGGAGATTGCATCTCTTAGGAGATCCAAGTAAAGGTTGTCCTGCACAAATCTTAGCCACTGACAATGCTTGAGTTATTGAACAGCAGAGCTGACCACTCAGACTGTTCCATATCTTTTGATCTTCCTTGCATCCTTGAACGGATCCTGAGGCATAGGCTCAAAGATTGTCCCTTACATTTTATACTGTTTGCATAATGCTTTTAGTTTTTCAGCAACTTTTTTCCTCTCCACACTTTCGTTTTATTCCATTTTACTATCCCTTCGCTGGCTGCTTTGGGGTGCTGTTGGATTCTTTTTTTGAACCCTTGGTGGTGAGAACACCACAGAATTATGGACTGTGGTGTGTCTCTATTTGACACCAGGAGCGCAGACACAATCGGCCATGTCTTCCTGATAAGTCCGATTCAGCGGACGGAAGGGCCTAGGGACAGACAATACAAATAGATCTGCCTTCGAGAGGGATTACGATGGTTCCCTCAGATATATAGATAGTGAAGTTCCCTCAGATATAAAGATAGTGAAGAGTTCTTCATATTCATAATATATTCCCCCCATTTTCTTCACCTTCATTTTTTTTTTTCTTCTAAAAGTTCTATTCTCTGCCAAGTCATTACTATAATGACTGAAGAATTGTTTACTTGCACTTGTTATCCCCCACTACTTAATTGTTCAACTCTCAAATTTTATAGAAGAATAATTTGACATACTCTTACAAGTAGCCGGATCATAAATTCAAACTATGACCGTGAGGACAACCGCTGATTAATTTTTTTTTTTTCCTGCACAAATATATCACACCACCCAACTAAACCAGCTACACAACCCCGTTGTTTTACACACACACACACACACCCTCCCCACGCACCCCCCCCCCCCCCCCCACCCCCTCCCCCGCCCTTTTTCCTCTCCCATAATCCCCTCTGTCGTTTCCGTCTGGTGGCCATTCTTTCTACCACGTGGACAGATAAGTCACTCTTCGTTCTTTGTTTGAACTGTCTTAAATGTGATTTTTTTTTTTTTTTTTTTTTTTTTTTTTTTTTGCCTGAAGAAACCCAAGAGCTCGAAATGCATCGTGTCTTGTCCTGTGCTTTGTTTGTCAATGTCCTTGGAGGTAGCTAGCCCCTTCTCTTTCTAAATTTTGCTTCATTCTCTGCCATCAGTCACTCCATTTTGATACAGTCCTGTTGAACTAGATGTCCGAAATGTCTTGTGTGAGATGGCTGATTGAATTAGATGTTTGCTACATTTTACTACAGTCCTGTTGAACTAGATGTCCGAAATATCTTACGTGAGATGACTCAATGAACTCTTAATTTGCATCCATGCTGCAGAACAAAAGAAATCAAAATTATTTTTTATTACGAAACAACGTTGGGTGGCATCAGAAAACGTCGGGCGGCATAGTAATTTTTCTTTTCAGTTTGTTTCAGTTTTCACCTGCCGTCACCTCGCTGTCAAACTAACTTTCAACAAAGTTGGTTCGAAGGAGGTATGATGAGGGGATATATCCGAAAAGTACCCACTGAAACGCCATTCTTCCTCATCATCTCTCTCTCTCTCTCTCTCTCTCTCTCTCTCTCTCTCTCTCTCTCTCTCTCCAGCTTATACTGATCAAATTGTTGTCTTCCCAGCTACAATCAATCCATATGTGTATCCAACTATCTGTTCACCTGTAACAATAAAATCGGAGCCTGGCTGCTTTAATTTTCAGAGGGCGGAGCAAACATCAAAATCCGTCCGACTTAAATACATGACTTGAAAAGACAGAATTGAAGGGCAAGGAGAGGATATGACAACTCATCCTTCTCTAGTTCGTTCGTGCACTGCTGGTTTTGTTGTTCCTCCAAACGGAAGCTTGACAGGACCAGCCCACGACAGCTGTTTCACTCTGTAAAGAGATCATCAGGCTTCCTACAGGACCCTGGCTGTCTGCTGCTGAGAAACCTTTCTACACACGCAAAAAGGAAACTCTCTGAAATCGAGTTGTTCCTCCTGCACATGTGAAAAGTGTCACACCACACACAACACACACACACACACACACACACACACACACACACCAGAAACAAACCAGAATAATGAGTGAAGGAGAAAATTACAATCTGCACTACGACTTTAAAATAAGATTTGTCTAAAAATCAAATGGCAAAGAAGTAAAGGACAGCTTTTGGAGAACTGAAACTAGAGGTGAATTCCATAAGGATAAAAGATTGCTTTCAATAAATCCCAGTTTTAACAGTGGACACTGCTCCACCATCTTCAGGTCTCACAGGTTGATGCAGAACATGCCAAAACAGGAATGATGATAAAGCCATCCCATGATGGACAGACCTACTTAAGAGGGGAATGGGCATGAGAAGCAACCCTTCCCCAGTGAGTGGCCCGTCAGTTTTAGTGCTCCTCCAAACGGGGAGGCCAGAAGTACCAGCATTCAACAGCTGTTTCATTCTGTGAAGAGCAAATCAGGCTTGCTACTGGATTCTGGATATGTGCTTGAGAGAACTATGTGTGATGGTGCGAGGGAAGACGTTACAGCTTTTCCTGGAATTACTACACATATCTGCTTGAGAGAACTATGTATGTCGGTGTGAGGAAAACAATGTTAGACTTTTTCCTGGAATAACAACACATATCAGCTTGAGAGAACTATCTGTGTTGGTGTGAGGGAATCAATGTCAGAGCTTTTCCTGGAATTAAACACAATACCGGTGTTGGAGGCAAAAGACTTTGTTTACAACACATCGACTTTAGTTGTCTTCATCTGTTGATTCAGACCGACATACACTGATTTATTTAGCGTCACTTGACGTAAGTTTACCAAGTAACGTATGCACAGTCAGCAAATATTGTGGGTCCCGTTTGCGGCCCAGACAAGTGCAAAATGTGCAAAATGCTTCAAGAACGTTTTGTGTTTTGAGCATTTTGGTTGGCTGTAATTCGTGATACTTCTCAATCCTTCTAGTTCCATGCACTCATCATAGGCCGCAGGTTATAATGACTGTCTAATAGTCTACTGACTGGCTGCAGTATATAATGACTGCCTAACAGTCTACTGACTGGCCGCAGTATATAATGACTGTCTAACAGTCTACTGACTAGCCGCAGTATATAATGACTGTCTAACAGTCTACTGACTGGCCGCAGTATATAATGACTGTCTAATAGTCTACTGACTGGCCACAAGTTATGATGACTGTCTAATAGTCTACTGATTGGCCGCAGTATATAATGACTGTCTAACAGTCTACTGACTGGCCGCAGTATATTATGACTGTCTAACAGTCTACTGACTGGTCGCAGTATATAATGACTGTTGACCTCTCTACTGATTGGCCACACTATGTAATGACTGTCCAACTTTCTACTTATTGGCTGCACTTTAGGCCTACCATTATTACTACAGATCAATATTACTGTCATCATGATCTGATTCGAATTACATACTTGGGTTTCGCTGAAGCTGTGCTACGTTTGACTAAATGTTTATCTACCAAATGACGTTCGCACAGTCCATGTAATGATTCTGTCAGTCTCTTTAGAGTTCTAGGGTGGTGCCAAAAGTAAGAAGCTTCATGCAATTGTTTCTGGATTGTTCTGAGCATCTGACTGCGGTGACATGTCATGGTTTCAGATCCTTCTGGAAAGTTCCATGAATTTTGGCTGGCTGGCTGTGCTTCAACATTCTGGAATAGTGCTTCCTTGTTGACTGGCTGTGCTTCAACATTCTGGAATAGTGCTTCCTTGTTGACTGGCTGTGCTTCAGCATTCTGGAATAGCATTTTGGAATAGTGCTTCCTTGTTGACTGGCTGTGCTTCAGCATTTTGGAATAGTACTTCCTTGTTGACTGGCTGTGCTTCA
>JADBJO010003510.1:136252-138752 GCA_016801955.1 Conus betulinus
ACACACACACACACACACACAACCCGACAAACAAGAAAAAAGAAAAACAAGTAAACAAAAAACAAACAGAAACCATATTGGAGTATTACAAATAAATCCGAAATGTGTGGATGTCAAACAGTGCTGTCAGTTTTGCGGCACTTTAACTTTCTGTCCGGAAGTATGTTTAACTCCGCCATTATTTCTGTCTTGCACAACAGAACTCACAATCATTTTGATCTCGTTCCCCCCCCCCCCCCCCCCCCCCCCCCCCCCCCCCCCCCCCCCCCCCCCCCCCAGATCGATACTAACGTCAACAGAAGAAAAATCAGTATTGTGCACAGACGAAACCCTCATGTGCATGTCTGCAGTTGGTTATAAGGAAAGAGAAACAGCAGTCTCAAAGGATCCATCCTAAACTTGTTAAAATGTCCACCGACGCCTGTTAAGGCGTGATACAGCGTGTTAAAGTAAAGATAATTATGCACTATTCTTCACTGCAGTCAACACAGATGTGACGTACAATGCTTAAACTGATAAACAGCAGCGCTGTAGATTCTCACTGTTGGGCTTATGCCCACCCATCCATGGACACACGTATACACATACATATGTACACTCACGTAAAACACACACATGCAATGACACTAATGGCGCAGATAATGTTAGGTAGGTACCACAGGTGTGACCAGCGCGGTGGACTAATGCACAGGTCAGACATCCGCGAAGTCGTCTCCATGAGGCCGTCGTCTTTAAATGATGGATATTGCCCCTATAGGCAGTACCTCTCCATTTGAAACAAAGGGAGCTCTGTTTTCAAAAAGGAACACGAAGGCCCCCTTTTGCTGCAAATGAAGTGGTTAATATTTAAATTCCAGTACCTGTTTTTTTTATCTTTTTAAGGGGGTACTTATACAGCGCCTATCTCCGGCCAGAGACCAAGCTCTAAGCGCTTTACAATCCGCATTCTCGTTTACACAACGGGCTGCCTACCTGGTAGAGCCAACTGAAGAGCTGCGTGCTGGTGCTTCATTTAGTCGTTTCCCGTGTCATCTTGTCAATATCGTTCAAACAATTCAACAGCTCTTTCATACCTTCGATTTTTCACGGAGAGTGCATGCTATGTGTAACGTGTCATCCATACTAACTGGCCTTCTCTTCCGAAAGTTGGTGATGGGATTTTACGCGTGTGCAAGATGTTATGCGTGCGTTCACACGCGGAACCTCGGTTTATAGTCTCATTCGAAGGACTGTATGGGAAATGGAATCAGAATCAATGTTAACTCCGGGGAAAAAATCCCCATGTACCTAAACGGCCCGGCGAGATTCGAACGTGCAACCCCAGGATGACCAAGATCACGAATCCGGGACATTACCAACCGAGCTATTCCGGCTTCCAATTTCTTTTCTATTTCTTTTGCCCCCTTCCCACCAACACCCCCCCATCCTTCTCTCTCTCTCTCTCTCTCTCTCTCTCTCTCTCTCTCTCTCTCTCTTCATTTCATACAATCCTAACCGAGTTCTTGTTCCCGTCTAGGCCGGCTACATTTCCGTTAACAATGCGAAGCTACAATGAATTCAAGCACACACCTATCGACATAACAATGATCACATTGAAAGAAAAGATGATAAGAATGTCACAGGTTGGTGTCGGAAGATTCTGTTTACAAAGGCCTCTTTGTAAATGTCTATACTTGACTGCGGAGGTGAGTGAGAGTGACATATCTGAACAGTGAAGTTAGATCTGCATATAAATACTCAAGAGATTGGTGACAAGAACTGTCACAATAATGTATAGTTTTCCTTGTTTGTACTGAGCAACATCTAAACAACATATTCCATCCACATGATATAGTCCGACATAACCTCGCATTTTTCATTTTGAGGGGACATCTTTCGTTCGTTCGCTACCGCTGTGCACACGTTTTCAAAGTATGTTACCCCCCCCCCCCCCTCACACACACACACACACACACACACACACACACACACACACACACACACGCACTCACAAACACATGTTTTATATATATGTGAGTGTGTGCAGAACTATCTACCACTGCAGATATAAATGCTTATCTCCCCTTACTTTTTCAATCTAAGAGCAAGTTTTGTGTTTATAATTGAATGTGTGTGTGTGTGTGTGTGTGTGTGTGTGTGTGTGTGTGTGTGTGTGTGTGTGTGTGTGTGTGTGTGTGTGTAACATACTTTGAAAACGTGTGCACAGCGGTAGCGAAGAAAGGAAAGATGTCCCCTCAAAATGAAAAATGCGAGGTACACACACACACACACACACACACACACACACACACACACACACACACACACACACACACACACACACACACATTTATATATACATACATATATATATATATATATATATATATATATATATATATATATATATATATATATATATATTTGTTAAAAATAGGATGGTAAAAGGAAGTTTTAAAATCGACAGGTCTGTTTCGAGCGCTGGCTCTCCTCAGCGCCCGAAACAGACCTGTCGATTTTA
>JADBJO010003510.1:143752-156252 GCA_016801955.1 Conus betulinus
AAAACGTTTTGGGCTTTCATTCAACGCCCATCTTCAGCCGAATTGGATGAAGATAAGTGACTGCTCCTTCATTTTCGTTGTCCTGAGTGTTGTGTATTTTGCCTAAAGAAGACCTAAGATGTCGAAACACGTGGTGTTTTGTCTTGTGATTCGTTTGGTAACGTCTTTGGGCGGAGCTTTTGCAATAATTTTCCAAATTTGTTTAGTATTCTACTTGCAGTCGCCTCACTTTGTAAGTAGAACTTTTTTTTTTTCTGAGGCTGAAATTAAAACACATTTGTATACAATCTAGTTTCCAATAATGCATCTCTGAGTCATTTACCACTTTAGGTCAGATTACCGCGTTAAAACCACGATATATAGTTAGCATTAGTTCAGTGTAGGTCAGTATGTCCTTTCAGTCGGCGAAGAGTGAAGTATTTTTATTGAATCTCTTCAAATGACAGTGTTGGGCGAAGTGTGAACTATTCTATTTAATCTACTCAAATGGACAGTATTGGGCGAAGAGTGAACTATTCTATTTGATCTACTCAAATGACAGTGTTGGGCGAAGAGTGAACAATTTTATTTAATCTCTTCAAATGACATTCTTGGGCCAGGCGTGAACTATTTATTTAATCTGTATAATTGAAGGTATTGGGCGAGGAGTGAACTATTTCCTTTAATCTATCAAATGACAGAAATGAGCGAAGGGTGAACTGTTTTATTTAATTTATTCAAATGACAGCCGTGAATTACGTGGATGAGAGAGGGGAGATGACTATGATCCATGTTCGGACCTCTGCATCGTAATACTCATCATTCACAGTGACACACACCATTCACAGTGAAACACACCATTCACAGTGAAACACGCCATTCACAGTGAAATACACCATTCACAGTAAAACACACCATTTACAGTAAAACACACCACTCACAGTGAAATACACCTTTCACAATGAAACCCGTCATTCACAGTGAAACATGCCATTCACAGTGAAACACACCTTTCACATGCCCCCCCCCCCCCCCCCCCCCCCCCCCCCCCCCCCCCCCCCCCCCCCCCCCCCCCATTCCATCCAGATATATGGGGTGACAGAAGAAATTCCTGCACGTGAGAAACATTTGGCTGATATTATTGCGTCTTTAACTAAGCACCTCTGTAGTCAGCTAAAACACACACATGCAAAAGCTCTAACTCGTGAACACAAATGATTTTGTCCTTTAGAGAACATAGAACAGCACACGACACGACACAACACGACACGACACGACACGACAAGACACGACACGACACAACACGACACAACACAGGGTGACGCGACACGATACTACGCGTGGCAGGGCAATACACAACATAATGTAACACAGAGCAGCCTACAGCACTAGCAACCCAAATATCGAAGCAATTAGTCTCACAACCACACACAGCGCAACTTAGCACGACATAACACACGCAATGTAAGATCATCACACATTACGATACAACACAACACGACGCACACACATAACGCAAAACGTACCGTGAGGTATCAAATTATAACGCTACACATTATTACCCTCCCCATCACGATAAAATACAATTTTTAAATGCAGCACAGCCCTGCAACACAGCACAACGCAACGCTGCTAAACACAGCTTCGCAAAATATAACATTACAAAACACAACGTTACAAAACACAGCATTACAAAACACTACAATAGAACTCGGTGTAACACAAAATAAAAACAACGCAAAACATATTTATATGGTATACAACTGACTAATAACACCACGTACTTCGACTACTCTCTCTCTCTCTCTCTCTCTCTCTCTCTCTCTCTCTCTCTCTCTCTCTCTCTCTCTCTCTCCTCTTTGGCTCGCGGGATTTACATTCTACTTATCATATATTTACATACAATGAAGATATGCATAATCATATTAGGGCAATGAAATTGTTAACATCGCGTGGTTGCAACACGTACGCCATTGTTGACGGTACAGCCATCAATAACTAGGTCTTTATGCCATTGATAGTAGCAAGACGATCCCATTCATCAGTCAAGGTTCGAAATATACTCTAACATCGTAACTCAGCTAAATTCAGCTGCTTTCTTGTTTTGATGTTCCTGGATGGTAGAATAATGGAGAACTCAAACCGTTTCAAAAGGGATCTATGGCACGATCAAAACGAACCATACCTGAACATCTACAACCTGATCTGGAAAATAGGTGAACCTCTTGTATGTGTGTTTGGAATATTTGGAAATGTTATGATCATGCTGATCATGCTTCGCCTTCCAGCATCTACTTTTAGTGTTTTCTTCCAAGTTCTGGCCTGCTCTGATCTGCTGATTTTGATATCACAGCCCCTATTCAGCTTGCTCTACAGAGAGTTCAATGTGCCATACATCAGCAAACTTGGTCCCTGGCAGTGTAAGTTTCACAAGATGATGTACTGCGCGACGAACACTTTATCCCCATGGATGCTGGTGGCACTCACCATGCTGAGAGCAGCTTCTGTGGTATGGCCACTTCGTGTCTATGCTGTGTGGACCAAGAGAATGTCGCGAGTCGCTGCCGGTGTAATGACCGTTGTTATCACTCTGATTCACTGTCACCTTCTCTATGGATATGGGATGGGGTCTTGCTATCGGACATGCTGTTCTGATGCTGTATCAGAAAAGTATCAATGGTTCTTTGTCAAGGTTTGGCCTTGGATAAGCATGACTGAAAGTTGTTTTCTACCTTTCATGTTGCTGGGGGTCAGCAACAGTGTTCTTCTCTGGACACTTGTCAGATCTGTCAGAACAGGCACCCGTCTTCCTGTGCAACAAGCCACCCAGAATTCCAGATAACAACGAGTGACTTCGCTGACTATAACTCTGCTTGCTGCAAATACGTGTTTTTTCCTCCTCACAACGCCAATTCAAGTATCTATGATCGATCTCCTTACGTTGATTGGAACGACCCGATTCAGAACGGAAAATTTACAGTCTTCAATGCCGTTGGTAACATTCTGCTGTACTCCAACAGCGCCGTTAACTTTTACTTGTACTGTCTGACTGGAAGCAAATTCAGGAGAGCAGTTTCTAAGCACAACATGTCTGAATTTCAGGCCATCTTAGATAACTAAAAGTCATTACTTCACAAAAGACAATGATGTCATCTAGTGCAAGTTTTGCAGAGGACGTGGCACCGAAAGGTGCGAAAGGTGCCATCAGCAGAGATTCTGGGAATAGGTACTGCTGGATGGTGTTGACTGCAGGAAAACAGGACGTAAGCAACCTGCAAAATGCTTTTGTCATAAACTGAAGAAGCGAGAAAACTAGAAGCTGACCACTTTCTTTTAAGAATGGTAGGAAATCACAGATAAACTGCACAAGAAATGTGTGAGTGATTAACTGCAAGTTCAACCGAGAGAATGAATAAAAAAAATCCCTCTCTAGAATCAATGGGTGAAACAAACCAACCAACCAACCAACACACAAACAAACAAATTGAAAAGAAAGAAAGAAAGAAAAAGAAAGAAAGAAAGAAAAAGAAAAGAAAGAAAGAAAGAAAGAAAAAGAGCAGCGACAGGAACAAGTACAATGATTAAATGAAATAAACGATAGATTGGTAAATAGATAATAGACAGACAGACAGACAGACAGACAGAGAGACAGACAGACAGTATATAGATACATAGATAGACAGTCCTGAAAATGTAACGAAAATCTTCGTCTTACGCTCGCGCTCCAGAATCCACTTCACGAAGATCTTCCTTGTTTGCTCTGGAGCTGAGGAGAGAAGAGGGTGCCGAGAGGATCCACGGGGAAAATTTGGTAAGTACAGCACACTTGGCCTGGGGAGCAAACTTCTTTCCTGTGTTATATGTAATAATGTAGGTTGTAGAATTCATGATATTTACACCTATGACATAAAAGACTTAGCACGAGTGAATAGTTCATTTCACATGTTGGAATCCTTGACAAAACCAAGATCAAAGCAACCTGAAGCTGTCTTCACTGCACTGTCTTAGGACTGGAAGAGTCACAGAATTCCATTCCAAGAGATAGGTTTTCTGTAATGAAAACATTTATTCACCTAATTTGTTGCTAGTTTCAGTTTGCTTTGCATTACATTTTAGATGTTATCAAGAAAGTTAAGAAATTCAAACGACATCGTGACTATTGATTTCAACAAAGATAGAGACATCTTGCAATAATCCACTTTAGTATTCTACCGAGACAAGGGCTGAGGTGAACAACAATTGTAGCAGTAGTAAAAGGCGAAGGAAAAAGCAACCAAAAACATGATCACACAAGATTAGGATTCGGATAATTTACTTCATGTTTAAGCCATTGCCCCTCATGAAAGGGTATACTTTCAATTAATGAACTTTACACCATTTTCTTAGTAACTATACACAAACAGTCATATATGCACACGTATTTCAGGATCTTAAGACACAGAAGCAGATCGTAATTAAAATGCTTTATATAAGAACATGGACAGATTTCTCACATTGGTTTCTTGTTTAGACGTCAACAGTAAAGTCAATCGAAAGTGGCTGGTATGCTTGTAAAATGTTACAGGTATTTAATGCTTTCGTGAATGGTTTCCAATGTAGGACAGCACAAAAGAGATTGAAACGTCATCTTCCTTGGTAATTCTACACAACGGACAAATCAAATCTGTTTCTGTATGTGATGTATAACGACATGCAGTCACACGAGAGCTGAGGACAAATCAAAGCTGTTTCTGTATGTGATGTATAACGATAGTAGTGACATGCAGTCACACGAGAGCTGAGGACAAATCAAATCTGTTTCTGTGTATGATGTATAACGACAGCAGTGACATGCAGTCACACGACATTTGAGGAGAGAAGAGGATGCCAAGAGGATGCAGGGAGACAGTCCTGCCAGACCAAGAGGGGCAGAAAGCCACACACCTCAAAGAGGTCTCAGTTGAAATGAAACATAACATGGCACCTTTAAAGATCAGCCTCGTCCTATGATGTATATATGTCCTCTTGCCCTTCAATTAAGCCCAGTAAGATGGGGGAAATCAGATGATCCTACGTGTCCGCTCTGTCAGAGCATGCAAACAGTGGAGGATGTTGTGAGTTCATACAAAGCAGTGTTAAACCAGGAAACGTACCCACACATGCAGAGCCAGATGGTTGAGGCGATCGCACATGTGGTTAGCACAACGAGAGAAAACACATCATCATCAGAAGCCCCAGCAAGGACGTCCTACACGGCAGGATGCGACAAATCACGTTGTGGAACAGCTGTAACATCCAGAGCATGGAAGTGAGTTTACCACATGGAGTGGATGACTACATCCAGAGCATGGAAGTGGGTTTACCACATGGAGTGGATGACTACATCAATCACAGCAGATCTTCGGCAATGAGAAAAACCGTTCATAGGTTCATCAGGGACACTGGAATGAGACTGGGTATTATACTCTACTCATGTTCATCAAAACACATGATTCTGGTTGAACTCATGAAACAGCTTGAACATTCAATGAACAAACATGAACTGGATTGTACCTGAAGTGACATTGGAAGCTGAAAGGAGTTCGGACCTAATGGACCTAATGGAACACCCTATCTGCTGCATGAGAAATGTTTCAGTTCTTACTGGGTGGTTCCAGAAAGTGACATGATCAGCATGGAAAACACATGCAGATCAGTGACTGTCACCTAAAGTGCAATGACAGAAATTACATGAACAAGGAAATCAGAGAGCCTGAGTGCGCTGATATCAAAGAACACTGGAGCCTAAACTGGTCACTTCTGGAGACATTGTATACTGAACCTGAAGGTATGCACATAGAGTGAAACACAACGAAAGCTGAAGACACCTCTTGAAAACTTCAGACGCCAGAAAAAGATGGATAACATCTAGAAGAGAAAGAGAATCTCAACTAAAAAGATAAAGGTTGCCTCAGAGGCTGACAGGGCAGAGCTAGAGAAGATCTGGTGAGGCCAGAAAAGGTACCCCAGTACCCTCAGTGGAGCAAAATCAGGAAGAAAAGGGACAAAAAAGAGAGAAAAACCCAAGACTGCTCCTTCAGATTTCCCGTAAAGTTCGCAGGAAGTATTTGAGCAGCCAAAACCAAGGACATGCATGGAATCCAACTCGTGAGCAGCATCTGAAGAAAACATGTTCTGACCCCCGGAGCAAAGCAGTGCTTGAAATCCAGGGCTTGGAGCGGCCTGCAGCACCAGAGAGAAGGTCCAGTGACACACCGCTGACACTGGATTGGGAAGAGAAGGTGGCAAAGAAAGTCCGAGCCATGTCGTCACCTGGGCTTCATGGGATAACCTGTCCGCCCTGTGTCACTGAGTGGCTTCATGGGATAACCTGTCTGCCCAGTGTCACTGAGTGGCTTCATGGGATAACCTGTCCGCCCTGTGTCACTGAGTGGCTTCATGGGATAACCTATGTCACTGAGTGGCTTCATGGGATAATAACTGGGTTTCATGGGATAACCTACCTGCCCTATGTCACTGAGTGGCTTCATAGGATAACCTATGTCACTGACTGGTCCATGAGATAACTTATCTGCCTGTGTCACTGAGTGGCTTCATGGGATACCCTATCTGCCCTATGTCACTGAGTGTTTCATGGGA
Organism: Conus betulinus; assembly: GCA_016801955.1. Lineage (NCBI taxonomy): Eukaryota > Metazoa > Mollusca > Gastropoda > Neogastropoda > Conidae > Conus > Conus betulinus. The sequence goes on from JADBJO010003510.1 coordinate 150,350, forward strand.
TAACCTACCTGCCCTAAGTCACTGAGTGGTTTCATGGGATATGTCACTGAGTGGCTTCATGGGATAACCTACCTGCCTTATATCACTGAGTGGTTTCATGGGATAACCTACCTGCCCTATGTCACTGAGTGGCTTCATGGAATAACCTGTGTCACTGAGTGGCTCGTGGGGTAACCTGTCTGCCCTATGTCACTGAGTGGCTTCATGAGATAACCTATGTCACTGAGTGGCTTCATGGGATAACCTACCTGCCCTATGTCACTGAGTGGCTTCATGGGATAGCCTGTCTGCCCTATGTCACTGAGTGGTTTCATGGGATAACCTATGTCACTGAGTGGCTTCATGGGATAACCTATGTCACTGAGTGGTTTCATGGGATAACCTATGTCACTGAGTGGCTTCATGGGATAACCTGTCTGCCCTATATCACTGAGTGGCTTCATAGGATAACCTACCTGCCCTATGTCACTGAGTGGCTTCATAGGGAAACCTACCTGCCCTATGTCACTGAGTGGCTTCATGGGATAACCTACCTGCTCTATGTCACTGAGTGGCTTCATGGAATAACCTGTGTCACTGAGTGGCTTCGTGTGGTAACCTGTCTGCCCTATGTCACTGAGTGGCTTCATGGGATAACCTATGTCACTGAGTGGCTTCATGGGATAACCTGTCTGCCCTATGTCACTGAGTGGCTTCATGGGTTAACCTATGTCACTGAGTGGCTTCATGGGGTAACCTACCTGCCCTATGTCACTGAGTGGCGTCATGGAATAACCTACCTGCCCTATGTCACTGAGTGGCTTCATAGGATAACCTACCTGCCCTATGTCACTGAGTGGCTTCATAAGATAACCTACCTGCCCTATATCACTGAGTGGCTTCATGGGATAACCTGTCTCTCCTATATCACTGAGTGGCTTCATAGGATAACCTACCTGCCCTATGTCACTGAGTGGCTTCATAGGATAACCTATCTGATGAATAGAAAATATCCCTGTGTCACTGAGTGGCTTCACAAACTGATAAGATCAGCATGCATGAACTTGAAGGCCAGCGATCAACAGATGGACGAAGTGCATATATCTAAAGAGCAGCACGGAAGTCGAATGAACCAGTTCAGACCAGTATCACTTCTGATGGTAGAGGGATCAATCTCTCCGTAATGGCAGGAAGACTTGCTTTATACTTTGCAGCAAATAGATTTGTCAGTCCATTAATAAGGCATCTTGTGAATGTCCGGCTGAATAAAACTCCCATTGATATATGAAAGTCCCATTTATGTATAAAACTCCCATTATAGTCTGTGAAGCAGTTTGAAAGTTAAAGGAGAGGAAAGGGACGTGGGGTGTTGTGTGGCTTTGTCTGACAAATACAGCTCTGTCACTTCCACACCGAATGATTCAGCTGGCACTTGAAATGTACCAAGAGTCAGAAAACATCTGAATGCTAAACAAACACACTTTCATGGCTTCTTGATGAAGTCATCCACAAAAGAGTATATAAAAACTGGATCAGTCGGACACTTGGTATGGCAACAGTGAGGACAATTTCTCTAATGCTCTTTGTGTTGGTAACGTAGGTCATCGTGAACACAGCCATGAGCCGTGCAGTTTCTGCTGCCCTGGGAAATGGATACCAAAGGCCCCTACTACAAGCCTTCATGGATGACACAACACACCTTTCCACCAAGGATGAAGGAACAAACAACATGCGGAAGCAGTTACACAAGTTAGCTGTATAAAGAATGTGCTTTAAATCAAAGAAATCACAGAGCCTCTCCACGTGGACAGGACAGGTACCTGAAACATTTTTGTTAACCGTAGCCAGTCAAGTCATTCCAACAGTGACAAGAAGCAGTCAACAGCCCTGGAAGGTGGTATGACGGTCCTTTGACAGACTCAAAGACGGGAAAGGAATCCACACCAATTTCAGAAGGAGGCCGGTGTGGGCTTTCTGGTGTCTGCAGTTCATGCTGATTCTGAAACTCAATAACTCATTTCTTTTGTCCACTGCCACTGCTGTTGGGTGGGGGTAGATGCATACATGCATGATCACGCGTGCGTGTGCGTGTGCGTGCGTGTGTGTGTGTGTGTGTGTGTGTGTGTGTGTGTGTGTGTGTGTGTGTGTGTGTGTGTGTGTGTGTGTGTGCGTGATTGCGTTCGTGCGTGTGTGTGCGTGCGTGCATGCGTGCGCGCGCGCGCGTGTGTGTGTGTGTGTGTGTGCGTGCGTGCTTGCGTGCGTGCGTGCGTGCGTGTGTGTGTGTGTGTGTGTGTGTGTGTGTGAGTGAGAGAGAGAGAGAGAGAGAGAGAGAGAGAGAGAGAGAGAGAGAGAGAGAGAGAGAGAGAGAGAGAGAGAGAGAGAGAGAGAGAGCACCAAGCGATTGAAACACATCTCAGTTCCGCGGTATCAGTCAGCACAGGATAGTACCTAACCACGATACACAGCTGGCCATTACATTAACTGTGTCCTACGATATCACACGTCCACCACTCAGCCCTGCGTCAGGCCACAACTTAGTGCCTGATTTCACTGCTGTGCAAAGTAACATGTGACAGGCGACTGGACACGAACATCACCATACAGAATATGCTGTGACAATATGTGTCAGGATGACAACACGTAATGTCAGATTCAACACAAATTGTTGACGGTGACCATTTTGAGCTGGGACGAGGACTCGCACGTTCATGTCCGGCCCATATTGTCTCTGGTGTCAATATTTGTGATGGGCAACAATTAGCACAGGGCTGTAGGCACCTTCTTTACCATGCTGCACACTGGCAGCAGAAAGCTGTGACGTCCTGTGGACTGGTCTTCAGTCACCAGATCCTGCTTCATGACCATTCACTGCACCCAGTGTCCGTGACAACATCCACAGTGGACTGATCTTCAGCAGCCAGATCCTGTTTCATGACCACTTCACTGCACCCAGTGTCCGTGACAACATCCACAGTGGACTGATCTTCAGCAGCCAGATCCTGTTTCATGACCACTTCACTGCACCCAGTGTCCGTGACAACATCCACAGTGGACTGATCTTCAGCAGCCAGATCCTGTTTCAAGAACACCTCACTGCGTCCAGTGCCTGTGGCAACGTCCACAGTCGTATCTGCTATATGTTCCTTTGCTGTTGGCAATGGTCATTTTTTCATTATTGTTGGCATGGCAGGACTCTTTCCACGTGCTAAGAGAAGTTGTCTAACCTTCAGGCAGAATCATCAAACGTTATCTGAAGATGGGGTTTCCTGCTGTGAAATTGTCACATCACCGTTGGACCATAGTTGAACATCAGTCTTTCATGGCGTCCATAGACCTATGCTAGGAAGACGTGTAATGATGCTGAGCTCTATCACAAGGCTCTGCCTTACAAACCCGTTGCGTGGACAGATGATTGTTTTCTTTTTTTCAGTAAGAGCTTGAAGGTGAGATAAAGCCCCAGCCCTGAACTCTGCTTATTCATGAAACAGAACAACATGCAGAACTTGTTCAGGTGAAATGGGCATTTCAAGGGAGGCAACGTTTCTGCCAGAAATGATCCAGGTCTGTGCATTTCTGTCTGTACCCCCTTTTCTCCTTCTTCTCTTGTCTCTAATTCTCCTTCCTCCAAAAACAGAATAGTTCGGACGGATCTTATGGAAACTGGCATGAATCTTGTGGCCGTCAATCACAAAAAGCAGCAACCGAAACCTGGTTCTGTTCTGCTGGTTGAATGTCGTAAGTCTGGTGGCATGGAACACTGTGTCTCAGTAGTCTTTCAGGAAACCTGACACAAAGTCCAACGAGTGTAAGATCCAGATTTCTGCTGGTGTTTCCAGACATCTTAATGAGCTGACTTTTCATCAGGAGTTTGACAATGGCCACAGACTCCGTGTTCTTTGGGATCCCAAGCGGACCACAGATGGCTTACACTATTTGTTGTGCTCCCTGACCACTATACTGGGAAGACCCAGCATAGTGTAAGCTTATAGTGAAGTGGAGGTGTTGACCCCCTCTGTGGAGTTCATGTGTCTGCAGCATTCTTTGAGGTGAAGGGACCAACGCAGCGTTCTTGATGATCGGGGTAAAGTTCTGACTGTATCTGACGCCATAATGGCTTCGTATGGAGCAGAGAGTAAGTTACGCCACTACCAGAATTCAGGAGAAACACAAGCAAAGAAACAAACAAACAAACTGTGAGTAAGTATCAATACTGACTCAGGTACAGTTGCCATCACTATATTTGATAGTATATTGTACAGTCACTTTCAAGACGTCGCCTCAGAGACCAGGCAGATTCTGGTTCCTCACCCTTTCCATTCTACTGTGCTGTGTGCTGCGTGTGACAGTTCAACGGCACATGTTGTGGACTTTGTCTTACTCCTCAGATGGTACCTCTGAGATTTCTCTATCCTAGTGTTTGTCGTTCAGTGAGGGACCATCGCAGAACGTGTGTGACATTTACCAAAAACTGAAGCCAAAGGTCATCTCAATGAAGTTCCATCATTGATGCCCCTTTCCAGCGCATTCGAGTAGATCTTACCGAATCGTTCTGTCTGACTTCCCACGATGGATTCACTCGGGTGTCAACAGTCTGTTACGTGGTTACCTGTGTTCCTGACGCTGTTCTGCTGCTGAGACCGATCGATGTCGTGAGTGTTGCTGAAGCATTCGTGAGTTATTTGTTCTCCAGAGTTAGCTTCCCTGAGAGACCTTCATAAATTGTGGAATGCATAATTTTATTGTGTCTGACATCACACATCAGGTTTATCGGCTTCTTTCACTATAGTCCATGCCCGCTTCACCCTACACCGCACAATCAAACGGTAAGACCGACAGCTGTTATGGCTTTCTCAACAACGTGCTGAGGAAAGAGACCCAGTCACATCCAGATCACCAGAACAGATATTTTCCAGCTTTTGATTATCCCTGCTTCCATCCTTCGTCACATCCATTTCTAGCTACACGCTTGCAATCGTCATTCAGCATTCTTGATTCCCCATTCTTCTCTGTCTTTTCACACATACACACACACACACCCTCGACGCCCCCCCCCCCCCCCCCCCCCCCCCCCCCCTCCTTTTCCTCTCCCATAATCCCCTCTGTCGTTTCCGTCTGGCGGCCATTCTTCCTAACACATCGACAGATAAGTCACTCTTCGTTCTTTGTTTGTACTGTCCTAAATGTTAAATGTAATCTGTTTTTTTTTTTTTTTTGAAGAAGACCCAAGAGGTCGAAATGCATCGTGTCTTGTCCTGTGCTTTGTTTGTCAATGTCCTTGGCGGTAACTAACCCCCTCTGTTTTTAAATTTTGCTTCATTCTCCGCCATCAGTCACTCCATTTTGAAACTTTACTCCTTGTGTTCATGGATTTTACTAGTGGCAATGCTCTTTCCCTTTGAATTGCTTTTGAACGTCATCTTTTAGGTCTGCCTGTTACATTATTTCTGTTACAGTTTTAATCACTTTCTGGATGGTAAGGTCTTGGGGGACCTTGTGAAAAGGGCTCATGGGGCAGCCACCTGGACTGTGACATGGGCAGTCTGGACACAGGTGTGTGAGTCTTTGGAAAATGCAGTCTTTCAGGTCCACCACCCAGTACCTGTGTCTGCTCACTGGATCCACGAGTCTGGGCAAGTGATGGGGATGATGAACAGGAGCTTCGCAGGCTGGGATCCGACATTGTTTAAAAATCCTCGTTTTTGTTTTCTACACTTTGGCTTTTCTTTTCAAATGTTAAACAGAATTGTTGGTGAGTCCGCCAAACAACAGGGACAAACAAATTACAAGACACAAAACACGTCTCGTTTCCACCTCTTAGGTCTTCTTCAGGCAAGATAGGTAACATTCAGGACAATGAAAACCACAGACATTTACAGTGTGTCCGTAGCTTAACAGTGTTTTGTTCCACAGATATTTACAGAGTT
>JADBJO010003510.1:166252-183752 GCA_016801955.1 Conus betulinus
TGTAGATTTACGAAATCTTATTCTGAGAGCAGCAGATTGTGCCATTCCAAAGATTAAGTTTAAAGACCATCCAAAGAGAGCCTCAAACCCTTGGTGGAACTCCTCATGTGAGTTGGCCGTAAAAATGAAAACAGAGGCATTTCAAAACTGGATGAATAGTCGTCATTCACAGCCACCCCAAAGTAGTAAACGAACTCCACTGTAAATACAAAATTGCTAATAACTATAGTAACAGAACAGTAGCTCTTGCAAAAAAAACAGTATTATGGTAATTTGATCATGACTTGCTCTAAACATCCACATGACGTTTCTAAATTATGGAAAGAAATTAAAAAATCAAGGGTACATTTCATCTCCCTCAGCCTGCTCTGCATGTTAATGATAAAATTTATAGAACTAACAAAGAAAAGGCTGAATTATTAGCAGAAACTTTTGCTTCAATGAGTCAGACTGAGTGTTTATCTCAATCTGAACAAATTCGTAGAAAGGAGTTTGAGGATAAATTCCAAAACATTGAGCAGACTAATATAGAAAGTAACACTTTATATATAAACACAAACTTAACAATGCATGAACTCTGTTTCGCACTTAAACGTGTAAAACCGGTAAGATATCCACTGGTTCGGATCCTATTTCCTATAACATGATTAAGCATTTCCTGAGAGTCTGTTATCAAAGTTGTTGGAGTTCTTTCAGATTTGCTGGAATACTGGAATGCTCCCTACAGATTGGAAAAAAGCTACTGTCATCCCAATCCTTAAACAAGGAAAACCTAAAACTCTTCCCTCTAGTTTTCGACCTATTTCTTTAACACCTCTCACATTGGAAAACTTTTTGAAAGAATCATGAAAAACAGAATAGAACATTTCCTTGAAAAAAATGGAGTCTTGCCTTTATTCCAGGCTGGTTTTAGGAAAGGTAGAGGAGTCACAGACCACATTGTCCACTTATCCTCAAATGTGAAAAAAGCTCTTGCCAAGCGTCATTCGACCCTTGCAACGTTCTTTGATGTTCATAGAGCCTACGATTCAGTATGGCATTCTAAATTGTTGTGTTCAAAGCACATGAAGTAGGAATACGAGGTCGTTTTTTCCAATTTTCTAAAAGCTTCTTAAAGCTTTCTTATCGGACAGAACTATCCAAGTCAATCTACATGGAGCTTTATCAACTTCTAAGACTATTAACATGGGTGTTCCCCAAGGAAGTGTAATCGCTCCAACACTTTTCTCGCTAATGCTTTACGATATTAAACAGGTTAATACAAAAGGTGCCACATTAGCTCTATATGCAGATGATATTGCTCTCTGTGGAGAAATGTAAACTGCAATTTTTCCAAACAACAAACCAAAAAAAAAAGAAAATCATTGAACAGTATCAGGAAATAGTTGACAATATTTTTCATTACATGAAATCAAATGGGTTTGGTTTATCTGCTCACAAAACTGTCTTTGTTGTCTTTACAAAGAAAACAATTGCGTTTGAAGGCAGAGAAGCTATCTCTATAAGGGTTGATAATAATTTGATATACCCAAGCAAACAAGTTAAGTTTCTCGGAGTAATCTTCCACTATAAACTTTTTTGGAGTAAACATATTAATTTCCTTGTAGAAAAGGCTAGGAAAAAAATTGGTTTATTACGTGTTCTTTCTGCCATACCTCTGATTAACTGGGGATCTAATCTCGTCTATGTCGCCTCAGGGTTAGTTCGTTCAATTCTGTCATATGGCCAAGAAGTTTTTTTACAGCTGGAAAGACAGATTTACACAAGCTTACCAGTATTGACTCGTTAGCCTTTAAAATTGCATTAGGACTTCCCCGATGGGCTTCAATTGATTTGACGTACAAGGAGGCTGGTGTGTTACCCTTAAATGAACACAGGCTAAGTTGCGCCTGTAATTTTACAGTGAGGGCTAGAACCATCCCAAATTCAGTAATGACTGAACTGGATGGCAGCACGTATATTTCAAGAGAGATCCGTAACAAATCGGTATACATGTCCCTAGGTGATTATGTTTCCCCATTGTTTCAGAACTGCAACTGTCTCTTGATGGTATTGCCCAGGTTCCATGTTGTTCATACCCTTCGTGGTTGTCAGAGCAGGCTGAAATAATCTACTCTTACGGAGATTTAAATAAAAAAGATATCCTCTGTTACTATCATCCTATGCCAAAGACTTGATAGACAGGAAATACGATTCCCATCTACACATTTTCACGGATGGTTCTGTTTTAGATTCTTCCGATGTTGGGGCTTCCTTTGTAATACCAGCGCTTAGCATCAGAAAGAAATCCATATTACGAAAGGATGTTCTATATTTACACAGCAGAGTTATTTGCTATTTTGAAAGCACTAGATTTTATACTTGACATGCCCGTTATACATAGACAAATACTTATACTATCGGACTCAAAATCAGCGCTTACGGCTTTACATTGTCAATCAAAATCTAGTCGTTCAGACTTGGTGTGTGAGATCTTATTTCTCATTCATCAGTTAATAACCCGGGGTATCGATGTAACTCTGTTATGGGTTCCAGGGCACTCTAGTTTACGTGGCAATGATTTAGCTGACTTTTATGCTAAGGAAGCTGCAAGAAATAAATCTGATGTTTTGAATTGTGATATCCTTCTTTCTTCATCTGAAGCTATCCACATTCTGACAAGTTCAATCTGGAACATAAGACAGATACAATATCTTGAAGATTCAGCTCGGAAGCACAGATGGGATATGACGAAACCAACAAGCAAATGCTGTAATCCTCCAGGGCCCAATCCAAATCGTAACCTTGTACATAGGCTGCGGGTTAATGGTTGGTTAGGTAGGTATTTAAAACCGGCACCTGCTTGTGCATGTGGTCAGACTCTCGATATCCCTCATTTTTTATTTGACTGTACTAGTACAAAAAATCACTTTCAGCCTCTTCATGATAAGATGAAGTCCTTCAAGCTTCCGTTGACTTTGTCAAGTGTTTTTAATCCCAGTTATGAGAACGGCTGGAGCCTGGCAATGTTGGCTGTTACTCTTATTAAATCTCATCCACTTGGAAGATATTTTTAATTCTTCCACCGCCCCACCCTCTCCTCGATGATCCCTCCCTCCCCCTAACAGTTTTTTTTGTTTGTTTGTTTGTTTTTTAGAACCAATTCGCGAAATTTTTGAAAACGTTAAAATCTTATTCAAGGCATATTCCATATCAGTATGGTTCGGCGTCTAATTTGCACGTAGAGCAAGGCTTTTTCCCCCCCCCCCCCCCCCCCCCCCCCCTTCCTCCCTCTCTTCTCCCCCTCCCCAATCCATATACACCCATAAGCTGTTCGACTCTTACGAGTAATATGTCAGCCAGTTCCATACTTTAATGACCCTTGACTACCATGTATTGGATATACATGTAGTCACACAGAATTGGTGTTTCTGAATTCCGGTATATATGGGCTCTCAGTGTGTGTGTGTGTGTGTGTGTGTGTGTGTGTGTGTGTGTGTGTGTGTGTGTGTGTTATGTTAGTGTATGTAGAAATTATCTCCTCTATAGGCTTATTGCTTTGATGTTTGGACAAACGAACGAATGAACGAAGTTTAATGCTGTTAGGCTGTAAAAGCCCTTTAAGCAAATCGGCGGGATGTACAACAACAAAAACGCGACTCAATTTCGATTTTATTAACATGGAAACCACAGCAATATCCTGTTTTTTCACTTTACGTGATGAAATCATGAACGAGAAAATGTCACTGGTGTTCACTGTCAGTTCTGTAGACGACGGTCACCCCAGGTAAAACTGGATCAGTCCGTGGACAGCGTGCAGCACATGCTTGGGTCTCTGCATGCTTCGTGTTGCCGATGCGTCTTCCTTTCCAAATGCAGGACAATTTAAGACATTCCTCTTATGACATGTGTCTTTCTTCCTGGTTGTTAAACCAGAAAAAGCGATCGTCTTCCGAACACGGATCGCAGGAATATTCTTGAAGGTCGTTGATTCACACAGCAGCACACTTACATCATCCGTTTGATGGAACACATCCTTCCGAAATACTTTTTGTCTATAGCTTGCTCCAAACTTGTGTCGATGTCCGACTGGTGGATTTCTGGGCCCCTGCTGTTGCGCACCGACGGATCGGGGTGCGAGCACCGAAGCGTATCCTGAATGGGCGTGGATGTGTATGTGCGTGCGCGCGTATGTGTGCGTGCATGCGTGTGTTTTATGAGAGTGAATGCATGTGTGTACGAGTGCTCGAGTGTGTGTGTGTGTGTGTGTGTGTGTGTGTGTGTGTGTGTGTGTGTGTGTGTGTGTGTGTGTGTGTGTGTGTGTGTGTGTGTGTGTGTGTGTGTGTGTGGGCGTGTGTAAGTCTGTGTGTGAGTGTGCAAGTTTGAGTGTATGTGAGGGTATGGTGTGTCGTCGTATTGAGATGCGTGTATTTGTGTATTTATGTAAGTGCGTACTTTTGTGTGTGTGCGCGCGGGCACGCGCGCGTCCGTATGTGTATGTGTGTGTGTGCGTGAGTACGCACGCGCGCATGTGTGTGCGCTTGTGTGTGTATGTGTATGTGTGCGCGCGTATTTTGGTGTGTTAATTATGCTTCTTTGCTTTGAATGAAAAACGTTGGTATTCTTCTTCACAGCTTACCACATGGACATCAGATAAGTCGCTCTTCGTTCTTTGTTTGTACTGTCCTAAATGTTAAATGTTACATTTTTTGTTTTCACTTGAAGAAGACCCAAGAGGTCGAAATGCATCGTGTCTTGTGTACTTTGTTCGTCAATGTCCTCGGCGGAAACTAACCCCCACTCTTTCTAAAGATGGACAAACAATTAAAACATGCATGTCATCCTCGATTGGATCACAGAATGGACAGTTTTTGGGCTGTAGTGTATATCTTTGATGGACATTCACATCACTAATACCTCGCCTGTGCAAGGAATCGAAACACAGAAAGGATGTTAAAAGTCTTGCGCTGGGCGTACCTGGTCATGGAGACCATGCAGTATACAGACAGCAGGGCGGTGAACAGATATGCAGGGCGGTGAACAGATATGCAGGGCGGTGAACAGATATGCAGGGCGGGTGAACAGATATGCAGGGTGGTGAACAGATATGCAGGGCGGTGAACAGATATGCAGGGTGGTAAACAGACACGCAGGGCGGTGAACAGATATGCAGGGCGGTGAACAGATATGCAGGGTGGTGAACAGATATGCAGGGTGGTAAACTGATATGCAGGGTGGTAAAAACAGACACACAGGGCGGTGAACAGACATACAGGGCGGTGAACAGACCTACAGGGCGGCGAACAGACCTACAGGGCGGTGAACAGACAATACAGGGCGGTGAACAGACATACAGGGCGATGAACAGACATACAGGGCGGTTAACAAATATACAGGGCGGTGAACAGACATACAGGGCGGTGAACAGACATACAGGGCGGTTAACAAATATACAGGACGGTGAACAGATATACAGGGCGGTGAACATATATGCAGGGCGGGGAACAGACATATAGGGTGGTGAACAGATATGCAGGGCGGGGAACAGACATATAGGGTGGTGAACAGATATGCAGGGCGGGGAACAGACATATAGGGGTGGTGAACAGATATACAGGGCGGTGAACAGACATACAGGGCGGTGAACAGACATACAGGGCGGTGAACAGATATGTAGGGCGGTGAACAGATATACAGGGCGGTGAACACACATTCAGGTCGGTGAACACACATTCATGGCGGTGAACAGACAGGCAAGGCGGTGAACAGACATACAGGGCGGTGAACAGATATACGGGGCGGTGAACAGACATACACAGGGGGCGGTGAACAGACATACAGGCGGTGAACAGATGTACAGGGCGGTGAACAGACATGCAGGGCGGTGAACACACATTCAGGGCGGTGAACAGATATACAGGGCGGTGAACAGATATGCAGGATGGTGAACAGATATGCAGGGTGGTGAACAGACAGCACGGGGTGACGGGGGTGACGGGGTACACAAAGATGTACAGGGGGGGTGACGGTGGTCACCTGTGGGATGGGAAGTGGAATCAGAGGACAAACTGGTCAGTGACGTTGCACAGAGAGAGATGTAGTCTAGTGGAATCAGAGTATACACTGTTCAGCGACGTTGCGCAGAGAGAGAGAGAGAGATGCAGTCTCACACTACTGAAATGTGATGTGTGGTCTCACACCACTGAATGTGATGTGTGGTCTCACACCACTGAATGTGATGTGTGGTCTCACACCACTGAATGTGATGTTAGGCCGAACATAGTGCTGCCTGGCGTGGTTTGATGCAGAACTTCCGTCTTCTTTGTATTCATGGTGAGACTAAAAATGGCGGAGGCTATGGAAAACTTGTCAGCTGCATGTCAGCTTCTGAGCACGCATTAAGGGCGCGTTCATCACACACACTCAAACAACACACACACACACACACACACACACACACACACACACACACACACACACACACACACACACGCGCGCACGCACGCACGCACACACACACACACACACACACACACACACACACACACACACACACACACACACACACACACATCCTTCCCCTCTCCATCATCTCTCCTTTCCTGTTTACTCCATCTTTCCATTCAGCAGGTCAAAGATGTACAGGAAAAAGACTGCGTTGTCCTTCCATTTCCCCTGTTCTGCTCTCTGTGGCAGCCCCACTCATTTGCCAAAGTTACTGTTATAAAATGTGTTATTAAGAATAATGTATATGCCGGATCAAACTAATGTCCAATGCATTTACAATCAACAGCTATGTATACTTCACTCCTAACAAATAAGCAGCACGACCACCAACACTCATACATGCCCGTGCATTCACGCCCCCCCCCCCCCCCCCCCCCCCTCCCTCCACTTACAGGCTCTCACTGTATCCAAGCGTACCAACGTTCTTCTTGACCATTCCGCGACTGTCCCCTCTCTTTGCCTATCTCCCATCTGTCAAACAACGGACACCTGAAGCAACACGTGAGGCACGCAGCATGTGTTTACTGTTTGAACTACACGGAAGATTGACAAAGGGGTGAGTTACCCTTGGGAGTGACAGACAGAGACACAAGAGAGAAGATGCAATTGTAAAAATAAGATTTCCCTGACTCCAACTTTCACTCGCGGTCTCACACGATCTCCCACCTTCAACCTTTCTTCTTATCAAGAGACAGTTTCCCTTTGGAGTTCGTATGTATTTTAAGCTTTTTTTTTCAAACATTTTCAAAATAAACTTTCAATAACTTCTAAATTTTCGTTCACCACTTTGTCTGTCTCACGACAAAACTTCATAAAAGGTTAGCACATATTAATCAACATGACAAGCCCCACAGGCTTCAACCTTGGGCAACAAGATCTTGTAATGGCTTTATCAGATAAGGCCCACAAGGCCACATAAACACATATTCTTCAAGTTGGCCACCAGAGCACACTATTACCAAATAACCAACATTGCCCTTTCAGGCCACAAGTCAGTAGTTTACAGTCTTCCACTCCTAAACCATCCCAAACTAACTGAGACCTCAGTCAATCAATATTTGTTCCATTTATTTTTTTCCAGTCTTAGACAATCATCGTCTGACACTAATTTACTCTTTTTTTTATTTTGTCACATAGGGGACTAACGGGGCAACTACTTTGACGGACGGAGAAAACCTCTTTTCCTTTCCATGGTTAGGCCTGTACTGGCAATATAATGCCTTCTTTTACATTTAAGCTTTGTACTACAGAGGTGATGGTGACTCCCATATAGCACCTCTAAAACACAGCCCCTATAAAAATATTAGTAATTTTGAGGACAGTCTCTCTCTCTCTCTCTCTCTCTCTCTCTCTCTCTCTCTCTCTCTCTCACACACACACACACACACACACACACGCCTCTGCTGTCGCTGACGGCTATCTTAGTCAGGTAGTACAGCAACAGCCAGTGAGCACTGTCATCCTCTCACGGGTAACAACATTTTTTTTTTTTTTTTGCGGTCAAGCCAAAATCACGCTTTACCTGAACTGCAATCCCAACTGACACTGCTAAAACCTGTCAGGCAAGCTAGCTTGTTAACTGAATCACTGACCCTCTCAGGGAGTGTGAGTGGAAGCATAAACACTTTCCACATACTTTTACCTTAGTCTGCATTTTGAACTTTTGACATAAGGGACACTTACTTGTGTTAACTCAAGGTTTACTGACCATCGCCTTGAGTTAGTCTAAAGTAGCTTTTAATAATGGATTAAAAAAGGAACCATTTTTCAAACATGTGCACTTAATATGGTGTACATGACGACCCCCTCCCCCGCAAAAAAAAATGAATGGAGGGAAAACATTTTTTTTTTACAAAAATAGACTAGCCAACTCAATCTCTAAATTAAGAATTTCCTAGTTTCGTTAAGATTAGGTAAATAAAAACAGCTAGAACGTCGCACCTTTCTTTATTCACACACACGATAAGGCAATGTAACACCTTTTAAAGCACAAACTCTGCTTCTAAAAAGAAAAGTTTGCGAGTCCACACAGACAGTCCATCACTTGGGCAGAGTCAGCAACAGAAATAAGTAATGTTCTTTCCACATGCCAACCACATAAGGAGATCGTCACAGCATTATTTCTTGAAATGATGGGCAATGAGAAAAAAGATAAAAAAAACCGCACAGTTTAGGTCCACTCTATACGATAAATAGGTAGAGGCACAGTACTTGCCTGTGCACGGCGACTGTACTGTCTCAATCCATCACGGGTAACATGTTTGCAAGAACATTCGTGCTGCCAGAGATTGGATCCACATGGAACTTGAATACCTGCAACATCAGAGACCAGCGTAGCAACCGACAATTTTTGTCTTGTTTGTTTCAAGAAGGTCAGTGGGCGGTTGTCTGTCTGAAGGACGAACTCTCGCCCCGTCAAGAACCGCTCAAAGCTTTGACAGCGTCCAGACTATCGCCAGGCGTTCATGTTCTATTGTAGAATACGTACGTTGAGCACTGGATAGTTCCTTGCTCTGGTAACAAACAGGATGAAGGAGACCCTGCGACTCTCACAGAAGAACAGCTCCCAGTCCAGTGGAGCTAGCGTCAGTACGGAGCAGGAACTCGTTGTCCAGGTCTGTCAGGAGGAGGACTGGTTCCACAGACAGGACAGCTTGGATCTGCTCCAGTGCCTCCTGGCACTATGGAGACCACGTGATGGCGCCCCTTGTGGCACCCTTCGTCAGATCCGACAGCGGAACGGTGATGGCTGCAAACTGGGGAACGTGGCGTCGGCAGTACCCCTGCAGGCCTAGTATCTGGCAGAGCTGTTTTTTTTTTTTTGTTTGTTTGTTTGTTTTAGGGACCCTAACAGCTATGATATGTTTCACTTTTTCAGACTGAGGTCTCAAAAAAACTTTTGAATTCGTATGTCCTAACAATTCTAAAGACTCAAAACCAAGGAATACTTTGATGGCCTTGCTGTCAGTCCAAACTTGCAGAGTTTTTTTTAAGGATATTTTCATATCAACAATCAGCTGTTCAAAGTCAACAACATGCACTAGAATGACATCAAAAACATTCAAAGCATTGCTCTCACTCAGACACAACTGGCGCATCATTCTCGCAAAGATTGCAGGAGCAATTTGTAAACCAAAAGGCATACGAATCCTGTGAAATAGTCCAAACGAAGTTTGGTAGGGCAGTCTTGTTTTTGTCAGAGGGGTCGACAGGGATTTGCCAATAACCTTTTGCAATGTGTCTGTTTTGGCAAAGTACTTAGACTTTGAAAGCTGACAAAATAGTTCATGCATGTCGAGGATGGATTCGCAGTCAAAGACAGCCAGTTTGTTCAGAGCTCTGTAATCAATGCAAAAGCGTACTGAACATCAGGTCTAGTAAACAAGAACCACAGGAGTTAAGTATTGAACGATCAGGTTTAGAAACAAGAATCACAGGAGTAAAGCGTACTGAACCGCCCAGTTTTAGAAAAAAGAACCACAGGATTTAAGCGTACTGAACCATCAGCTTTAGAAACACGAACCACAGGAGAGCAGTAAGTAGAAGTGGAAGACTCAACCACTCTCATTTGCACCATCTGTTTCACACTGAATCTTCAATGACATGTCTGGTTGCAAAAGACAAGGGACATGGTTTGCGTCGTACTGGCTTGTCGTCTGCCAAAAGTGACTGGAGAGGCTCGGCACCTCTGGCCACACCTGGTTTGTCAGTTAGACTGTCAGAGAACTCTTTGAGACAGTCCCTGATCTGCTGTGTGCCATCATTTGAGAGATAATCGTCAACGTGAACGCCCATATAAGCCTCATTAGCAGAAGAGAGAAGAACAGGGATAATAGTGTCATCCTCATCACATTCCGCAATGAGTCCTACCAAAGCAGCGTGTTGGACAGTGTTAGGTTTCTCAGACACACAGTGCAGACACAGTGCAGTAATGTCGTGTCAGTTTGAGGTAGAAAGTCACAGGGTAGTATGTCACTCCACAACATAGGCACACTAGATCTGTCATCACAAGCACATCCAGGGACATTCACGGCAACGTTCACATTCTCAGATCTATTAATGTACAGTTTGAAACACGTTGATATGGAAGATTTTGACGTTCCCAGCCATATCTATTTTGTATCCATCAGCTGTCAGGTTTTCAAGAAGATATGGACCCTTCCACATGACCTGTAATTTGTTCTTTTTTCGTCCGAGAGGAGAACAGGAACGTTCTGCCCAGGTTGTAGCACTCCCATTTTGGACTTCTTGCCAGCATATCGCTTGTGAATTTGTGCTGACATTTTGACTTCCGCCTTTGCTATTTCACATGTTTCTGCCAGTCTGTTTTTTGAGATCGAACACGCAGTCAAACACGTTCTTGTCTTCCTCTGTGTGTGGATGTACTGACCATTTCTCAGAGAGATTTGACATAGGTCCTCGCGCAAGACGACCAAAGAGAAGTTCAAAATGGCGAAATGCCAGTGTTTGCTTTTTGGCAGTTCTCTATAGGCAAGAGAGGACTGAAACTATGCACCTGTCCCAATGTTTGAGTTGTTCTTGCGTGTTTTTTTAAGCATGGACTTCGACATTCCATTAAGTCTGTCCATAACACCATTTAATTGTGGGTGTATGGAATTGTTGTGATTGATTTAACAGAGAGCGGTCTGCAAATCTCAGTCAGGAGTTCCTGACATAAATTATGTTCCACAGTCTGAACTAATCTCAGCTGGGCACCCCATTTTACAAAATACAGAGAACAGAGCTTCTGCAACGGTTGCTGTGTCATTTGTTTTCAGAGGGATTGCTTCAGGGTATCTTGTGGCAACATCGACAATCGTGAGCACATACTTAGGACCAGACGAGGATGCAGGCACAAAAGGACCAACCAAGTCGATGGCAGTCCTTGTGAAAGGTTCGGAGATCACAGAGATCTTTTGAAAGATTCGGAGATCACAGGCATCTGTTGAAAGGTTCGGAGATCACAGACATCTGTTGAAAGGTTTGGAGATCACAGACATCTGTTGAAAGGTTCGGAGATCACAGACATCTGTTGAAAGGTTCGGAGATCACAGACATCTGTTGAAAGGTTCGGAGATCACAGGCATCTGTTGAAAGGTTCGGACATCACAGGCATCTTTTGCAGTGGTGCACATGGTACTCTCCCTTTGGGGCACTTCTTTGACACACATCACATGACTGACAACACTTTGAAACACCACTACGAACTGTCGGCCAATAGAAGAAAGAAAGAACCCTGTCTAGAGTTCTGCGAACACCGAAGTGTCCAGCTATCACAACATTATGAGCTACTTTAAGCACAGCGTCTCTCAATTCCTTTGGTACTACTATCTGATACATTTTCTCACCACTACCTTAATAAATTCGGTACAGAATTCAATATTTCAACACAAAGCAGCGTTCCCTTTCATCCAAAGTACATTCGTCTCTCACTTTCTCAAAACATGTATTGAGGGAATTGTCAGATTTTTGCATGGTCTTGAGTTTTTTCTGATTCTATGTCTAGGTGAGGCACTGTTGGTGTAACTAGGGGCTCAATGGGTTTTGCTTTTTTTAACCTAAGCTCGTGTTGTCACAGGTGCAGATAGCTCACATGTGATGGAACCACTCTGACCACCATGGCAACTGCCCAAGATCAAATCTGATACCGGCTCCTCTATTCACACAGGCTTTGTTAGGCCTTGAAAGTACGGAGTATGGGCCATGATAGATGCAAGTGGGAAAGTTTGAATGCATCCACCAAAAGTTTTGCACTTTAGTGTTTCTCCAGCAAAGTGGGTCTTCTCTGACAAGAGCTCTTTTGACGCAAGCAGTTGTGCAGCCAGTGTCACGGAACAATGATTTTCTGCATTGGTTGTGCAATCGTCAACATGCAACCCACTGTTAAAGCTCTCAGATGCTTGAACATGCTTTGGTACTGCCGCACTGACATTTGCATCCTTTGCTTTTTGGGGAGAGGCATAAGGGGCACTCATTCCTCATGTGAAAATTTACATCCACAGTGCCAGCATGTAGCCACATGTCTTTGGTACTATAGACAAGGCCAACAAGACATATGAAGAGGTACTTTTCAGCATTAGTCTTTGCCTGAAAGTCAGTGTTTGTGTTTTGTATGTGACAACGTCTGTGGTGGTAAGCACAGAACCACCAAGACGTAGCAAGTGGTAATTTTAAACATTAGTTGCCTGAAAAGTATTGTATGTGTTATTGATGTGAAGATGTCTATAGTAGTCTACGTAAAGCCAGCAAAATTAATTAAGCTGTGATTTTCAACACAAGTTGTTGCTAAAAAGCTACTATTCGTTTGGTTGATATGAATATGTCTGTGGTTCTGTACATAAAGCCAGCAAGGGATATCAAGCGGTGATCTTCAACAGCAGTGGATGCCTAAAAAGCATAGAGCTTTCCTCTGGAGGGTACCTTTATAAATGGCTTTCACGGTCAGTGTCAGAGGTAGATTGATTTTTAAAAGAAAACTGATATTGTATGTTGACTATGATCTGGGACGCAATCCAAAGAGCAAAAACAGAAAAGAGAGACCTGGACGTAGTGTGGCTTGATCTGGCAAACGCATATGGATCTGTACCCCATGAGATGATGCAGTTGGCTCTTGAGATGTACCATGTGCCAAAGAACATCAGCGACATGCTCAAGAAGTACTTCAATGGCTTCTCAATGCGGTTCTTTACCAAGGAGTACACAACAGATTAGATCAACTTGGAAGTGGGCATTGCAATGGGCTGTCGCAATTTCCCCAATACTGTTTGTGTTGGCAATGGAAGTCATCTTTGCAAAGCAGCAACAAGCAACGCAAGACAAACAGACCTTAGCGATGGATACAAGATGCCCCCTCTCAAGGCCTTCATGGATGATACTACGGTGATTTCATCCAGAGAAGACGAGACACGTCATGTGCTGGAGAGGCTGGACGACACAGTTGCCTCATCCAGAATGTAGTTCAAGCCAAAGAAATCACGGAGTCTCTCACTGAGGAAAGGAAAAGTGGCCGAATCTGTGGTCTTCAGTGTTGCCAACCAGGCCATTCCAACAGTCACAGAAGAGCCAGTCAAGAGCCTTGGAAGATGGTATGATGATACGCTGAAAGAGACACACAAAAAGCAAAATAAAGCAAACAGATGTCGGAAGAAGGCTTGGAGACCATTGACCGGTGTGGGCTCCCTGGGAAATACAAGGTCTGGTGACTGCAGTTCATGCTGATACCAAAGCTCCTATGGCCTCTGATAATATACGACATCTGCACCAGCATAGTGGAGGCAATGGAATCCCAAAATCAACAAGTTCACAAGGAAATGGCTTGGTGTCCCACCCTGTCTGACTGACATACTGTCGCCAAGCAAAGCTGAAACTACCACCCACTTAAATCCATCCTGGAGGAATACAAAGCAGGGAAGATCAGACTTCAAAGCATGCTGGAGGACTCAGAAGACAAGGTGGTAGAAGCAATCAAGCCCCAGCCGAAGACAGGCAGAAAATGGAAAGTTCAAGAGGCGATGGATTCTGCAAAAGAAAGTCTCAAGATCAGAGAAATAACAGGACACACACAGACCAACAGACAAGGACTGGGGGTGACCCAAAACTGAATGGTGGTCAAAGGCCAAAGGAAAAAGCCAAAAGAGACATGATGATTCAGGAGATGAGAAAAAGAAGAAGACCAAAAAAAGACTCAAAAAAGCAGTCCAGCAGAGCCAGCAAGGGCAATGGACAACGTGTGAGAATGCACTCCAAAGAAGTCTCACTTGGAATGACATTTGGCACATGGCCCTCTCAGGATCAGCTTCATTCTCAGATCTGCATATGACCTTCTGCCCTCAAATGCAACCTGGTGAAGTGGGGGGAAAACAGACGATCCTGCATGACCTTTCTGCCATGGAAAAACAAACAGTGGAGCATGTCCTAAGCTCATGTAAAGTAGCCCTGGCTCGAGGAAGGTACACATGGAGGCACAACCAAGTGCTCAAAGAGATTGTACAAGTAGTCTGGGCTAGTACCAACACACAAAAGGGAAAATCAACTTTGAACTAAGGGTTTTGTAGGAACATCTGCATACAGCCTAATGAAACAGCTCTCAGTTGCAGGGAGGGAAAAACCAGAGCCGTGAAAGCAATGGCTGAAGCGGCAGAGCATAGTGCCACTGGTGAAGAACATCTTGTCACAACAGTTTTTTCCTGGATCTATGCACACATGAAACACTGCAATATGTTTTGTTTATACATTTCCCTTTTAACATCGGGGAGTCCACGATCTTCCTGGCTTTTTAGTAACACATAGGGCAGCTGTACGTCCCTTTTATAAGAACGATTTTTTTTTTACTTTTTGTCCTAGTAGCTGCTAATACAAATCTAATTATGTAAACAGTTCGCTTATTTTCTATACACCTTGCCATTGCTTCTATGTTGAAGAAAATGTTGGCCTACATTTCTTTATCCCCCTCTATCTGATTGTTCAGCATGTTGTCTTTGCCAGTCTGTGGGCGATCTATCCCCCTCTACCTGACTGTTCAGCATGTTGTCTTTGCCAGTCTGTGGGCGATCTATCCCCCTCTACCTGATTGTTCAGCATGTTGTCTTTTGCCAGTCTGTGGGCGATCTATCCCCCTCTACCTGATTGTTCAGCATGTTGTCTTTGCCAGTCTGTGGGCGATCTATCCCCCTCTACCTGATTGTTCAGCATGTTCTCTTTGCCAGTCTGTGGGCGATCTATCCCCCTCTACCTGATTGTTCAGCATGTTGTCTTTGCCAGTCTGTGGGCGATCTATTCCCTTCTATCTGATTGTTCAGCATGTTGTCTTTGCCAGTCTGTGGGCGATTTATCCCCCTCTACCTGATTGTTCAACATGTTGTCTTTGCCAGTCTGTGGGCGATCTATCCCCCTCTACCTGATTGTTCAGCATGTTTGTCTTTGCCAGTCTGTGGGCGATCTATCCCCCTCTACCTGGTTGTTCCGCATATTGTCTTTGCCAGTCTGTGGGCGATCTATTCCCCTCTATCTGATTGTTCAGCATGTTGTCTTTGCCAGTCTGTGGGCGATCTATCCCCCTCTACCTGATTGTTCAGCATATTGTCTTTGGCAGTCTGTGGGCGATCTATCCCCCTCTACCTGATTGTTCAGCATGTTGTCTTTGCCAGTCTGTGGGCGATCTATTCCACTCTACCTGACTGTTCAGCATGTTGTCTTTGCCAGTCTGTGGGCGATCTATCCCCCTCTACCTGATTGTTCAGCATATTGTCTTTGCCAGTCTGTGGGCGATCTATTCCCCTCTATCTGATTGTTCAGCATGTTGTCTTTGCCAGTCTGTGGGCGATCTATTCCCCTCTATCTGATTGTTCAGCATGTTGTCTGTGCCAGTCTGTGGGTGATCTATCCCCCTTTACCTAATTGTTCAGCATGTTGTCTTTACCAATTTGTGGGCGATCTATCCCCTTCTACCTGATTGTTCAACATGTTGTTTTTTCCAGTCTGTGGGCGATCTATTCCCCTCTATCTGATTGTTCAGCATGTTGTCTTTGCCAATCTGTGGGCTATCGCATCTAATTAGAAATCCAAATAAAGTGTATTCTGCAAGATTTCTTGCTGTTTTAGCATTGACGTAGCTGACAAACAAACAGAGTTATCAAACAGCAAGGATGACCATGCTGATTATTGGCACTCTTTGTCCTCCTTTGTCTCCTTTTTAGATCTTGAAACACAGCTTCTAGGATTTCCTGTCATGTTAGGTAATGTTTCTTTATTCATGGTGTTATTGTACGACTTACATCCTTACAAACATCCTTCGAATTTATTCCTTTGTGTTTATTTTATTTAATAATACATTATAACACTGCTTATTAATATCTCAATTTTCAGCTTCTCCCTCCACCAAGTCTACAAACCCTTTCCCCTTTTTTATCCCTCGTCAGACTCTTGTTTCCGAATAGATCAAAGCGTGAAAAAGGATGGATTCCGCCAAGCAGCACAAAAAAGTCAGATTTTAACCTGCATACCTTTCCAAATGGTACCTCCAACACCCATAAGAATTCTACCACATCTTCATAGACGTCAAATCAGCGTTTGGGCAGAATCTGGCAGACGGTGCTCAGAGCCACAATGAAGAAATATCACACCAGGCAAACGCTAATTAACACTATTAAGGTATTCTACCCCAAAGCGACTAGTCCAGTGCTCGTATTGAGTGTTGTTGGTGACTAGTTCCATGGTTTCTTTCTGGAGTTCTACAGGGCTATGCTTCACTTTCAATCAGAACTGGTTTTCCTCTTAAATGTACATTTCCTTCTACCACAGAAAAGTCATGTTTGCGTTTTTGATACTTCCTCACAGTACTTTTTTTTTTCCACAGAAGTGCGGTTTTTCTTTGGAAGGTTGAACTTTCCTTCCAAAAGACGTCGAAGTGTGAAATATTCATCTTTGAAAACGGATTGCAAGTATCCTCTGGCGCTAGGGCAGCTGTCTTCCTGGTTGACTTGCAGTGCTTGATCCGTTTTTTTCCTCATTCGATCTGGAACACACATACTACTACTACTACTACTACTACTACTACTACTACTACTACTACTACTACTACTACTTCTACTCCTCCTCCTCCTCCTCTTCCTCCTCCTCCTCCTCCTCCTCCTCCTCCTCCTACTACTACTATTTACTCCTCCTCCTCCTCCTCCTCCTCCTCCTACTACTACTACTATTACTCCTCCTCCTCCTCCTCCTCCTCCTCCTCCTCCTCCTACTACTACTACTACTACTACTACTACTACTCCTAACTGGATGGACCTATCGTTTCCTGAGAGAAACCATTCAAATATTTCTCCCCTGTGAACAAGGTATCCTTAGGATTTATGGATTATAGGAACGCAAGTGAGAAGTATGAACAGACAAACATACAGACACACTGACAGACAGACAGATAGACAGATATGTAGGTATGTGACAGGCAGGCAGGCAGCCAGGCAGGTAGGTCGATAGTAAGACAGACAGACGACCAGACATAGATAGATAGATAGAT
>JADBJO010003510.1:196070-203570 GCA_016801955.1 Conus betulinus
TACACACACACACACACTTACCACACACACACACACGCGCGCGCGCCAACGCACGCACGCACACGAACCACACCGCGCACACGCAGACAAGCAGGGCGCGCGTGCACGCCCGCACCACACACACAGACACAGACACACCCCACACACCACACACACACACACACACACACACACCACACCAACAAACACTTACAAACACACAATTACACACCACCACACTACAACACAAACACAAACGCGCGCGCGCACGCACGCAGCACGTACACACCACGCACGCACAGCATGCGCGCGCGCACGCACAGCACACACACAGACACACAAGACACACAAAGGACACACACCACACACACACCACACCCACACACACACACACCACACACACATAGTGAATAGTTCTTGTTAAAACTGAAGTGGCTTTTTTTTAATTTTTTTTTTTTTTGTTTAAAAGTTGAATTCGCAGCCATGGAAATGTCTCAAACAAAGCCATACATAGCCGTTGGTGCATCAGACCTTTCTTTCTACCCGCGAGGGTCTCTTGCTAATGACCCTGTCCTTATTCCAACACTC
Organism: Conus betulinus; assembly: GCA_016801955.1. NCBI lineage: Eukaryota > Metazoa > Mollusca > Gastropoda > Neogastropoda > Conidae > Conus > Conus betulinus. The sequence continues at coordinate 196,638 of JADBJO010003510.1, forward strand.
GGCAAGATTCCTTTTAGCTCCTTGTGTTTGGTGTTTCATAAGACTGAACACACTTTGTTCAGAACGGAATCATGCATCGTTTCATCGTCATTCATGCTACTTCAAACCTGAGACGTGTTTGAAAGAAAAGTTCTATTTCATTCACAAACATTATGGAAAGAAGTTCTTATTTCTGTTTCTCAAGTGTGGAGACGAGTTACATGTGAATGTGTGCAGTGACAACTTTCAGTGAAAACTGTACTACCATCAAACCTGCCATCGATGTGATTGTAAGCGCTGTGTTCAGATGAAACAATTTTGGGAATAATATGAAAATGACATAGTCTCGTTGATATCAGAGTGACCACAGATTCCCAGTTGATGAGCATGGAAGGGAATGGAACAATACCAGACAATTTCTTGCAAACTGTCACACAGAACACATCGTTGTCAGATGAATGTCAGAAAGTCGTGTTCAGTGAAATGGATTACGTACCCTGGAACAATTCTGATAATCTCGTGAGTGTAGAGGTAGAACAAGCTGCACACAGAATAAAAGACACTTCGTTAATATTTCTGTTTCTGATTGGTGGGCCTGGAAATGTCATCAACATGGCGGTGTTCTACAAACAGGGTTTCAAGGATCGTGTCAACTTGTGTCTCTTTGCTTTGTCCTTAGCTGACGAACTGTACTTAGTTGTCGCGATGTTTTTCCATGCTGAAAAGGCGTATTTGCAGTTGACTGCAAACAAGACATACGGTTAATTCGATTACTTTCTTAGCTAACAACTATTTTACTGGTTTCATGGGTTCTCGTTATGTTTCTCAAGTTATGTCTGCCATGATAGCTTGTGAAAGATGTTACTGCGTCCTGAGACCACTTAAACTTCAATCCTTGATGCAAAATAGGACAATGATAATTATGATCATTATCGTGTATGTGTTGGTAGTAGGTCTTTATTTCATAGCGGCAATGCGATTTTATATAGGATGTATTTATAATCCTGAAACTGGTTGACAGAAAAAGCTCCCACAATTGGACACATCTACAGTAATCACAAAGAACTGGTTTGATTATGTAGGTGGTTCCTTTTTGGTGCAGTTCTGCCTGGGTGTGTTCTGTGATGGGTGATGTGATGGTTTCTGACGGTAACAACAACGATAATTACCATCATCAAAACTTCATCAGATTGTGACATGGCGTGCTGGAACATCCTCCTCCATCTCTGCCCGTGAAGTGGCCCTCACCAAGATGCTGGTTGGCAATTCAGTCTTCTTTATTGCTTGTGTGTTGCCGTTAAATGTGGCTCGATTCAGCTGGCTGTTTCACCCCAGAAGTGAACGCTGGTCGGCGGAACCACAATTTCTACCTGACTACTGTGTGGGATTGGTGAATTGTGACTTACGTCAACGCCACCTTCAACATTTTTGTGTATTACGTCATGGGCTCTCGTTTCAGAGAAACACTGTCATCATTATTCATAAAAAGGAATACGCATCCACAAAAAGCTTGAAATGATACCACTCCTTGACATTTATACCATATTATGAAACTGAAAGACAAAATTGTCTTACACATGGTGATTTCTCCAGAAATTAAAAGTCATTTCAGATCCAGGTTTTGTCTTTATGTACATAAATGTTTTGCTCAAGAAATATCAATGATATAATCAGTCCCCATAAAAAGGCTCCTGAACTTGGAAAGTTTGAAGTGTGTTTTGATTTTGCTCCTGAAGAGGGGCTTTTGGTGAAAGTTTGAGTTTAACCATGGTTGTCTTTGTGTGAATACATAGAGAACAACAACATCAACACACACACGCATTATTTTTCTTTAAGAATGTTACCTTGGACGGCCAAAGCTTTTTGAGTAAGATTTTTTTTTTTACCTGCTTATATTCCCCGATCTTATGTTTTATGCCCCTTTTGTTGAAAGGGCGAGTAGATTTTCTGGATTCTTCATTCTGGGATGTAATTTCTTCTTTTTTGGTAATTTTTTTTTTCCGTTCTAAAAGAAAGCCTCTATCCTACACTCACTGTGATTTGTGCTTTCTGAATCCACCAAATCACCGTAGACCTTGCAATCATAGTAGACCTTTTTCCTATCAGCTTTATGAGTCCCTTTCATTGCCCCTGATAAATTATTTGCAAACAACTGTTGTGGTGATTGGGATGGAGTAATGAGTAAAACAAAAACAGGCTAGGGTCCTACTGCTCAGGTGAGGTCTAATAGCCTGTTTGCGCCTGTGAGATGTATCGACAGACGTTAAAAACAACGCAAGCTATCGGTGTGTGTTTCATTGATACTTTTGCTCTGCTTCGTGTCATGTGTGAGAAGCAAAAGGTTTTTTTGTTGTGTGTGTTTGTTTTAGAGAATGCAAATGATGTATTGTTTACAGATACTTAGAGACGTGAAGAAAAAAAATCCAATCTTTGCATTGAAATTGTACAAACGTCACAAACGTAAATTACGTTCACGGTCATGGCCAGGGTGAACATCCCGAAGTATGACATTGATTTTGTCAGAAAGATGACAGTCACGAAATTGCACTCGTTCATGGCAGTAAGCGTAAATCTGTCCAAAGGTGCACTTGAACACTGACAACGATGAAATGCCTACAGGTAGTGTTTGCTATGCTGTATTTGAGAATCATCTATTTTTATGTTTAGCAAACCGACTAGACCTCTTTCGGCTCATCATCTGTCTTTCAATCTTTTTGGCAGATATATGTTCGAGGGAGACAGAAGGCCATCAGGTAAACTACGTATCTTTCTTTTGATGTGAAGATGTATCTGGATAGCATACTTTACTTCAGTTGTTCTCTGAGTGAATCCGTGTGTGCGACATCAGTCCATGAACAGTGGTGACCCCCTAGTGTTTATGCGGGTGCGTGAGAAGTTAATTTAGAAACATGTGGCCCCGTCCCCTTACTTGAAAAGAAGTAAAACTCACACCCATGACAAAATGGTGACCCGACATGATCTCTCTATGATGTGGAGATTACAATAATACTCAACGTGATCTGTCACTCCATGAGGAGCAGGATTTTTTAAAGTCATCTCTCTCTCTCTCTCTCTCTCTCTTCTCTGCTCTCGTCTCTCTCTGAAAATCTCTCTCCTCGGTCTCTCTCTCGTCTCTCTGTCCCCTGGAAACGTACTGATGTGTACCCAAAAAACAACAACACCTGATGACATCTCTTTCAGCAGCTCCAGATTCTCGTCTATAACGAACGATACTTAACTGAAAAATCCCACATGATACCCACGCCCTGCACTGATGGTGATAAACAATCGGTTTGACTTCCGCCCTTTCCTGTAAGAGAAGAATGAAAGTCGCTGTGAAATGTGTCACGAAGGAATTTTAAATTCTTAACAACCAGTTCCATACACCTTTGACTGCTCGCACATGCCCTGATATTACACCTGGCAGACTACAATACTAAGTGAAATGGCCTGCTTTCATAGGTTTGAACATGACAACCTTTTTTTTTACAACCCACCCAGCCCAAGCAACATTAGAAATAAAATTCTAATTTCAGCCAAGTCATTATTCATTATATTTTTCACGTGTAATCATTACACAGTTGTAAGACAAGTAATCTAGCACAGTGCATGGGCACAGGAAGATGCGCACCCCCCCATAGACGACGCATACATAATATTTAATACTTCAAAGCTTGAACACTCAATCTACATTTTATGGTGGAATTACTGCTCGGTGGGATCCACCTATGGAACCGGTGTTGGTAATCATATTCCAGTGATATAAGAAAAAAAAAAAAAAAAGAAACAGAAACTATCAATAAACACAAAAAATACAATGGTTTTCCTGTCAGGCAATACCATTACGCGACAATTAGGCACATTTCAAAATATTTCCAAGTAATATTTTTGAAGGTAAAGGCTAACATTTGGTGGAAATGGGATTACAGTTATGACAGATGTGAACATAAGGTTCTGTAACAAGTGATTCAGTATACTATTAGGAGATACACTTTGTTTTGCATGAAAAACTGGACCAGGGAAGCTTGACAAAATTTACCATGTGTGTCATCTGACGATATAAACATGTACTGATTACAGTATAACAGAACCTTAAACATTTGATTATTTGTGCCCAGAAATGGCACGAGTTCAAAACTGCTTCAGCCAGTGCTTAACTTTGATAGCAGTGCTTGATTTGTTTTGATTTGTATGTCAGTATATGTTTCAACTGGACAAGGAAACCCAAATGTTACAGACCTTCACCAAAAAAAAAACTGCTTAAGTGGGTTCAGCTAGTAATAGTGTTTAGCGTTACAGCTTCCAAATAATAGATGCGATGCATGGCACCTTTGGACCAGTCGTATAAATCTTCTGATTGTAAATAGGTAGACTGATGCCATTACACGTAGTTTATTTCATTTCACCGCCACGTGTTGTTGTTGCTCTTCTTCATGTTTTCGCCGAGTTTAAAATATATGACTAGGATTATGGTGGCCAGATTGCCCTTGAATATGTTCCATTACGCGTTCTCAGTTTTAATTCTATGTGTTGTAGCAATGCATCAATATTTCATATTTGAGTACAGTTAAAAAACAAGAACAACAGAAACCTCGATTATCGTTGTCTTTCACTTTGGAGTCATGAGTCGCTGAAAATAACAAACCTCAGCAAGGTATGTTTTGCACATATTACATCCTGCTCTCTTCAGTTCTCTAGACAAACTCACATAGGTCAATACAGAATCCGAGTGTTTTTCAGTTGTGGAATGTTATTGTTAATTTAACTGGTACGCATGCAATAGATATGCCTGTGTAGGATATGAATAGTTCAATCAATGTCACTGAACTTTGATGCGGCGGAAAATGAATTAGACGGCCTTAAAAACAACACCATTGTTCCCCGTATTGCATTGAGCGATCGTCTGTAGGAAGTAGTCATGGTTTGTGGATCATTGTGCAGAGAATAGCCTCGTGCAATGAGAGTGGATGAAGTGTTTTTCATATGCATGTGCTGTAACCGTTTTAAATATGTATTAGGACTGAAAGGAGAAAAATTTCGTGTTGGCCAGTGGCAACCATAGCGTTATGACAATTATGATAAATTATGCTGTATTAATACACTGTATTACTGTTGATTTAGAAAGTTGTGAAATGTTATACCACAAGGACCTTTCATGTATTATGGCCTGTACCCGTGCTAAATCAAGAATCTTTAACTTTGCATTGATGTATTTTACTATTCATTTTCTTACCATGAGAGGTGAATTTGTAAGACTAACTGAAGAAAAATAACTGAAACTCGTTAGCTTGAAAGCTAGCTTTGAGGAATGATGGATTTAAGACTGTAAAGCGCAGTTTGACAGTAGACAGTATAACATGTTTTTGCAGAGAAACTTTGTTTTCATGACAAAAAAGTGACAAAGACATTCAAACATAAAAGCCAGGTGTTATGGTGAACAGAGGTGAAATCTTTCCGTATTTAACCATTTTCAATGAATCTTTTATTGCTTGTATTGTTTGTGTTTTACTAGTTTCTGGGTTCTGGAATCTTACCATATGCAATTTGGCTTTGTAATACTCACTCTGTTATGTAGATGATATCCCCTGTTGTGTACAGTGAACAATGTATAACATTTAACAACACAAAGATGATGGGCACTGGTGAGTCAATAAGAATATAGGTTTCTGGATTCTGGATTCGACATTAGAAAAGTAGTTAGACTCAGAATTAAAAAAAACAAAAACAAAACAAAAACAAAACAACAAAAAAACCCTTACTTTGCGAATATTTCGACACGGTCAGCTTGTCTTCTTCAGCTCACTGTTGCTGTTGTGGCAGCGAGGCCTGGTGGGGCGACTGTTGTGTCTGGTGGTGAACAGTCGTCCGGATCTGATTGTAGATGGGGGGAAAGTTCGAATCTCCACACAGTACAGAGTTCCGCTAAGGAGGAAGAGCTGAAAGAAGGAAGAAGAACACATCAAGACTGCCCTTTCCGCTAATGGATACTCTGCATGGATGTGGGACAACCCTCGAGTTCCCTACCCTTTTTCTACAAATACGGACAGTGTGAAAGTGGGGATACCTTACATTATAGTTTCAGAGCTTCTAGCCAGGACCTTCCAACAACATGGCTGCAAAGTGTTTCACAAACTCACCAACTCCCTACGCCAGCAACTGACCCATGTCAAAGACAAAACGGACTCCATCAAGCAGTGTGGTGTAGTGTACTAGGTAGGGTGTCAAGACTGTGCCAAACCTACATTGGGCGAGACAGCAAGACCACTCACCACCCGTCTACAGGAACACCAAAACCGATCTACTTCTGCCATACATGAACACCTACAAGCCACAAGCCACAGTTTCAGTCCCCGATTAACCAAGATCTTATCTACAGAGCCCTTACTCACAAAAAAGAAAAGTTTTAAAAAAAAAGCCATCGAAATCAAGACCAGACGCCCCAGCCTGAGCAAAGATCAAAGTTTGAACTCTCCTTCATCTACAATTAGATTCTGACAACTGTTCATCTCATATTGCATATTGGCATGAAGATAACAAAAGTTGTGTGGAATGCAGTATAAGATTACACTGAAGAGTGATACATATTCAACTGTTTGTTCGGCTGATACCATGGTTGTTCTCTTTGATATTCTAGTCATGTTCGTGATAGGGAAAGCCCAAAATGAAATATGGTATGATCAAATAAATTACAAACGCGAAATGTGATAGATAAAGCTCATATTTACTCAACTTCAAAAGAAAAAAAAAACTTTGCAGGATTTCAACATTTCAAACAGTCATGAATGACCTACCAATGGTGAGACAATTCATTCCAAATAATGAACAACGTAACATGATATATGAGTTTATGGAATAAAAGTCTAGTGGTTGTCTCTGTTGTTGGTGTAATGCGCCCAGTGTGTCGACGACACGTCTGTGTGTTTGTCACCCTCTTGCTTTTAGCCTCCACCACTG
>JADBJO010003510.1:208570-211070 GCA_016801955.1 Conus betulinus
AAGGCCAGGATTTAAACCACAGCGCCAAGGACATCCACGCTGTTGGTTCGGATGAGGAATTTGCACAGGTCATCGATGCCCGAAACTCAACCTGCCACGAGCAAACGAAACTGAAGATTGGGGGAGAAACTGGATGCAAAAATCGTCCACAGACTCGGTGCACTGATAGGGAAAAACACCCCTGAACACAAACTAGCCACATATGAGGACTTGTGTATGCCACATGTAGAGACACCTATGGAGCAAAACTACCCAAAGAGGAAACGCCTCTAAAGAAACCCAGACGCCAAGAAGAGATGGACAAGATCAGGGTCCAAAAGAAAAACCTCAAGAACAAATCAAGACCGCACTGGCAGCTGAAAAACAAGGCTTGAAAAAACTCTGGAAAAAACTTAAAGAAAACCACAGCGCCCTCAGTAAAGCGGATCTCTGCGAGGAAGAAAAAAAAAACCCCTAATAGTGCTTCTTCAGAGACCCCTTCCAGTTTGCCAGAACACTGGTTGAGCAGCCACAATCTGGGACCCTAAATGCGGACAAAGGAGTTCTTGAGCAGCAAAACATACTCTGACTCACAGAGCAAAGCACCACTCGACATTCAAGGTCTGGTGTGGCTAAACCAACCCTGAGGAACAGTTCAATGATAAGCAGTCAACGTTGGCAGAAACCAAGAAGATGGTTGACGAAGCCAGAGCCAAATCATCGCCAGGGCCAAACGAAATGTCTTACCAGCAGTACCAGAATGTCCCTGGGTGTTGGAGAGGCTCCACAGGTTGCTGCGATCAGCTTGGAGAATCCAGAAGGTTAGCGGCCAGTGGATGACGGCAGATGGTGTGTACATCCCCAAAGAGCAAATCTCAAGTGACATCAGCCAGTTCAGGCCAATATCACCACTGAACGTAGAAGGGAAAATCGTCTTATCTGTCATGGCAGCAAGGCTGACCAAGTACTTCATGGAAAACAAGTACTTGGATGTGTCAGTCCAGAGAAGGTGGCATCCCAGGCGTGGCTGGCTGTGCAGAACACGCCACAATGATCTGGGACGAAATCCAAAGAGCAAAAACAGAAAAGAGAGACCTGGACGTAGTGTGGCTTGATCTGGCAAATGCATATGGATCTGTATCCCATGGGATGATACAGCTGGCTCTTGAGATGTACCATGTGCCAAAGAACATCCGCGACATGCTCAAGAAGTACTTCAATGGCTTATCAATGCGGTTCTTGGCAAAGGAGTACACAACAGACAGGATCAACTTGGAAGTGGGCATTGCAATGGGCTGTACAACTTCCCCAATTCTGTTCGTGTTGGCAATGGAAGTCATCTTGGAAGCATCAACAAACACCACACATACAGACCTTGGCGATGGATACGAGATGCCCCCCTGTCAAGGCGTCCATGGATGACACTACAGTGATTTCATCCAGAGAAGACGAGACACGTCATGTACTGGGGAGGCTGGACGACATAGTTGCCTCATCCAGAATGACGTTCAAGCTAAAGAAATCGCGGAGTCTCTCACTGAGGAAAGGAAAAGTAGCCGAATCGGTGGTCTTCAGTGTTGCCAACCAGGCCATTCCAACAGTCACAGAGGAGCCAGTCAAGAGCCTTGGAAGATGGTATGATGATACCCTGAAAGACACACAAAGAGTCAAAGAAACCAAACAGATGCCGGAAGAAGGCTTAGAGACCATTCACCAGTGTGGGCTCCCTGGCAAATACAAGGTCTGGTGTCTGCAGTTCATGCTGATACCAAAGTTCCTATGGCCTCTCTGCTGGAGGACTCAGGAGACAAGGTGGTAGAAGCAATCAAGCCCCAGCTGAAGACAGGCAGAAAATGGAAAGATCAAGAGGCGATGGATTCTGCAAAAGAGTCTCAAGATCAGAGAAATAAAAGGACACAGAGACAAACAGACAAAGACTGGGGGGGGTGACCAAAACCTGAATGGTGGTCAAAGACCAAAGGAAAAGCCAAAAGAGGCATGATGATGCAGGACATAAGAAAAGAAGACTAACAAAGACTAAAAAAAAAAAACGCAAAAAAACATTCAAGCAGAGCCAGCAAGGACAACGGAAAAAAAACGTGGGAGAATGCACTCCAAAGACGTCCCACTTGGAATGACATTTGGCACATGGCCCCTCTCAGGGCTAGCTTCATGCTCAGATCTGCATATGAGCTACTGCACTCAAATACAAACCCGGTGAAGTGGGGAAAGACAGACCATCCTGCATGCCCCCTCTACCATGAAAAACAAACAGTGGAGCATGTCCTAAGCTCATGTAAAGTAGCCCTGGTTCAAGGAAGGTACACATGGAGGCACAGCCAAGTGTTCAAAGAGATTCTACAAGTAAACTGGGCTAGTACCAAACAACACCACAAAAGGGAAAAACAGGGACTCCAAAAGCACCCGCAACATTCTTCACGGCAGGAGGTAGCAAATCATGGCCAAGAACAACAATGCCACTCAAAAACATGCAGGAGTCTGCTGGACGAGGCAGATGACT
>JADBJO010003510.1:223570-236070 GCA_016801955.1 Conus betulinus
AGATTACTTACCCTGGGACAATCCTGATAATGTTGTGAGCGCAGAGGTAGAAAGAGCTACACACAGAATAAAAAGACATTTTGTTGATATTTCTGTTCCTGATTGGTGGGCCTGGAAACGTCATCAACATGGCGGTGTTCTACAAACAGGGTTTCAAGGACCGGGTCAACTTGTGTCTCTTTGCTTTGTCCTTGGCTGATGAACTGTACTTAATTGTCGCAATGTTTCTCCATGCTGAGCGGGTGTATTTGCTGTTTACTACAAATGAGATATACGGTAATTCGTTTACTTTCTTAGCTAACAACCATTTGATCGGTCTCCTGGGTTTTCGTTATGTTTCCCCAAATCATATCTGCCATTATAGCTAGTGAAAGATGTTACTGCGTACTGAAACCTCTTAAAATTCAAATCTTTGATGCATAATAGAACAATGATAGTCATGATCATTGTCGTCAATGTGTTGGCAGTAGGTCTATTTTTCATAGCGGCATTGCGACTTTATATAGGATGCATTTATAATCCTCAGTCTGGTTTGACAGAAGGACTCCTATCATTGGACACATTTATAGTAACCACAAAGAACTGATTGATTATGTTGATGGTTTCTTTTTTGGTGCGGGTCTGCCTGGATGTGTGATGGTTGTGACGGTAACAACAACGATAATTACCACAATGAAGCTTCGTCAGATTGTGACATGGCGGGCTGGAACATCTTCCTCCCTCTCGACCCGTGAAGTGGCCCTCACCAAGATGCTGGTTGGTAATTCAGTTCTCTTTATTGTTTGTGTATTTCCCTTTTGTGTGTGCTAAAATTAGTTGGCTGTTCTTCCCAGAAATGAACGCTGGACGGCGGAACCACAATTTCTACCTGACTTCTTTGTGGGTTGGTGAATTGTCCACCTACATCAACTCCAGCTTCAACATTTTTGTGTATTACGTCATGGGCTCTCGTTTTAGAGAAACACTGTCATCATTATTCGTGAGAAAGAATAAACATCCACAAAAAATGTTTAAATGATACAACTCCTCGACAGTGATACATATCATAAAACTGAAAGACAAAACCATCTTACACATGTGTATTTCTCTAGACATTAAAGTCATAAAGGTCCGGTTCTATCTTTATTTATAGAAATATTTTCCACACGAACATCAATGCCAATAATACAATCAGTCCAATAAAACGCTGTTGCTGACAGTTTGGGTGTGCGTGTGTTATGATTTTAGTCCTGAAGAGGAGCTTGTACTGAAAACGTGAGTCTAATCCTTGATGTCTTTATGCGAATAAAAAAAAACAACAAGAACAAGAACAACAACAACAACAACAACAACAACAAAACACACACACACACACACACACACACACACACACACACACACACACACACACACACACACACACACACACACACACACACGTCTCCTCAAGTATTGTACCTTGACGGATGGACATCCTTAAGTAAAATAACTTTTCTACCTGCTCATATTCCCCAATCGTGTGTTTTATTCCCTCTGTGTTTATTCATTTGCTTGTTTGTTTGTGTCTCTTTTTTTTTACGGGCGAGTAGGTTCTTCATTCTGGGATATTATTATTATTATTATTGGTTTTTGGTCAGTTCTTCCATCCTAAAAGAAGTATCCTATAGTTACTGTGATGTGTGCTATGTGAATCCACTTGGACCTGCTATCAGAATGGACTTTTTTTCGTATCAAGCTGTGCGGTTACCTTCATTGCTCCTGAAAAATTATTGGCAAACAGCTGTGTAGTGATTGGGACTAAGTCAAAACAAAGCCAGGCTGGTTCTCTGCACAGGTGAGGTCTAACAGCCTGTTTGCGCCTGGGAGATCTATGGTCGGGGGTTCAAACAACGTGAGTATATCATTGTGTGTTTCAGTGACACTGTTGCTCTGCTTAGTGTCATGTTTTGTTTTGTTTGTTTGTTTTTTTTTTCAACGTTTTGCATCAAAAGTTGTTAATATCACGTACGTAAATTTGGTTAATGTTCATAGCTGGCTGAATAACCCTTAACGTTTAGATAAAGTGAACAATCATAAAAGGACTGAAATTGATTTGTTTGAAATATGTCGGTCATGACATGCACGTGTTCATTTACATGTGTGAGTGATTGTGAAGTCGACAGTAACGAGCCAGACGCTGAAAACTGACAGTACGCATAACGATGCCCAAAGGTGCAGTTGATGAATGCTGACGACGAATACAACTACAGGTAGTGTTTGCTATGCTGTACCTGCATTATAATTTTGTGTTTAGCAAACCTACTGGGCCTCTTTTGGCATAGCATCCGTCTTTCATTCTTTTGCAGATGTATGTTTGAGGAGACAGAAGGCCTCGGGTAAACTACTTATCTTTCTTTTTGTGTGTCTGGATATCAGTGTTTGCTTCAGTTGTTCCCCCGAGTGAATTCTTTGCGCGACACGGGTCTCCTTTATGTGTGAGAGTTAATCAGAACATGCGCCCGTCTCCTTACCTGAAAAGAAGTTAAGTTCAGTTAACCCACTCTATGTCATCTGGTGACCCCGACATGATCTCTCTATGAGGGGGAGATTAGAATAGTACTTGACTTAATCTCTCTCCATGAGGGGCAGATAACAAAAATCAATGTCATCTCTCTCTCTCTCTCTCTCTCTCTCTCTCTCTCTCTCTCTCTCTCTCTCTCTGTGTCTCTCTCTTGATTAAAAAATATGTGTTGTGTGACTAATCACTGTGATTAAAAAATGATGTGTGTGTTTTTTGTGTCATCTGTGAAGACGATCACTTAATTGTGATTTCTCACCTTGGAAGGAAGATCTCTTCTCTTAAACTCTCTCTCTCTCTCTCTCTCTCTCTCTCTCTCTCTCCTCTCTCTCTCTCCTCCCTCTCTCTCCTCTCTCTCTCTCTGTGATGATATTGATTAAAAAACGATGTGAGTTTTCACCGTGGAAGGAAGATTACTTAATTAAACAACCATATGATACCCAAACTGGGATGATTTTAAGAAAAAAAAGTTGCGACAGAAAAAAAAAAGATTTCATCCTTTCCTGTGAGAGGAGAATGAAACATGGGTGGTAGCATGTCATGGTCACAAAGGAATATGACTTTTAGCACCAGTCCCATATTCCTTTCTTTTTTTTCCAACCTCACTTTGTACGTGCAGGCTACAATACTAAGTAGACTGCTTTTATAAGCTTAAACATGACACCCTTTTTCATAGCAGCAACACTAGAAATGCAGTTCTATTTTTAGCCGAGGCACTTTCACTATATTATGTATAATCTAGCACAGTGCGCGGGCACATGAATGATCACCACTATGGCTGCATACATATATTTAATAGTTCAAAGTTTGAACATTTGATCTCGTTTTCATGGGCAAAATTAGCGTTAGGTGAGTATGGAACCAGTGTTGAAAAAGGGAAAATTTTCCGTCACACAATATAATTACACGACAATTAAGAAACCAGGCACATTTTCAAAATATTTGTAAGTAACAATGTTAGGGTGCTGTCTGAGGGCTTTTTTGTGATTTCCCCTATCTATACCGGACCTGTCTATTCTTTCATTTCCTTTTTAACCCCTTTAAAACAAATCTCCAACCTTCCTCTCTTCAATAGGCGCCTATCTAGCTTCTTTTCATCATTGTCATCTTTTAGGTAGGATTTCCGTTAGTGTACGTTTTCTCCCTCTCTTTTTATTTTTTTCGTTGATTCATTTGTTTTGTAACTTCATATTCACTTATTGTTTAGGGCGATCCATTTGTTTCGTGAACTCATCTACTTTGTTTTATCGAGAAACCAATAAGAAAGTAACAACTACAATAAGAACAGTTAAGACATATACATTATAAAGAATTTATTTCCGGGGGGAAAAAAACTTTATATTGGGCTATTAGTATTGGATTTTTTTTTTGTAGCTTCTTTTTTCCTTTAGGAAAAAGTATTGGTGAACATCTTTTTTGGAAAGATCACTTTGTCAATTCTTATTAGTGGTTTTCTTTTTTAAGCCTTTATTACTTTCCTGTTTAAACCGGCGTTTAGATTCTTTATTTGTACTTACTGTAACAAGTTTGTTTTTGGAAACGTATATAACATCACATATCGCCTTATTTTAATCATATTTAGTCATGTTTCTTGTTTGTTTTGTGATAAGTATTCATGATGGAAATTTCTGATGAATATTACGACAAGCCGAGCGTTTAGGCTTTGAAGATGAAAATTTAGCAAACTATGTCCAACAATGTATGGACAGGGCAGAGAGAGAGAGAGAAAGAGAGAGAGAGAGAGAGAGAGAGAGAGGGTGGGGTGGGGGGAGAGAGACTGAAGACAGAGAGGGGGGGGACAGAAACAAGTAAAAGAAAAAAAAATAATGAACGACAATAAAATCTAAAAAGATTAGAGTTTTGAAGAAAAAAAAATCTACAGAAAGAGCTGGAAGAAAATACATATAAAAAAATAAGAGTTTTGAGGAAAAAATACAGAGACAGAGGAAAAGGATAAGGAACATCAATTTAAATTGAGACAACTTGAATTAGAGACTGATGCAGAAATAAAAAAAAATAATAATAATTACAGGCATCGAGAGAACCTCCATCACCTCCATCGGTCGGTTCCGCAAGTACATTTCATCCGAAGTCAACATACATTCCGAAGTTTGCTGCCGTTCGAAGAAAAAACCGACGACATTGACAGTTTTTCTCTTTTTCGGTTCGAGAACCACGCTACATCTTGTGGTTGGCCGAAGGAAACGTGGACATTGTTTATCACGTCGCTGTTTTCAGGGAAACGCTTTGGCACTATACTACCACACTCGCGGCAAAAGAAAGGTTGACTTGGACCAATTAAAAGAAGAACTCTGAAAGAAGTTTCAGCATTCAGCTGACCGTTTTCGTGAGCGTTTCCGATCAGTTCGTTCTGACAGGGAGAATCATTTCCGTCTGTTTTTTTTTTTTTTTACTTTTTTATTTTATTTATTTTTATTTATTTATTTTTAAGAATGAGTCACTGTTTAGACAGATGGAGAGAGTTAACAAAGACGAATAAGATGTTCGAATCACTGCGAGATTTGCTTCTTCGAGAGCAACATTTTTCAGAGCGTCAGCAAAGATTTGGCCACTTTTCTTAAAGAAAGACAGTTCGATAACGTTGACAAAATGTGTCAGATGGCGGATCAGTACTGTATTGCTCATCCGGATAAAGGTGTTGCCTGCAATGGGGATTCGTCGTCCCTTTTCCGAGTCACACTCACGCGTGCATTTCAAATACATTCTGGACAAGGAAACTATAGAAGAGGAAATCGCGTTTCATTCCATGGTCCTCACGGTTACACACGTCTTTTTTGGCAACTGACCAACGACTTTTCCGCCGCGCCAGGGCTATGTCGGTTCTGGCGATTTCCGTTCAGTACCAATACTCACCACCCGGCAAGACCTATTCCTTTTCCGAGGGCGTGGTGAACAACAACCGCGCAGACCCTTTGGTCCAGTTCGTGGACAAGGTCGAGGTTCACGGACTAACAGTAACCAGTTGTGCACCGATCAAACCATGCTGCGTTGCCATTTTTGTGAGTGCAAATTCCTTTTAAAACGGGACTGTCCTTTCAAAGGAAGTGGAACAAAGACTTGGGTTTGTTTCCGCTGCATGTGAAGAAGGTCTTGTTTGGGGCGCGCCAGATCAGTCCATTGATGGTCTTCTTTTGGAGGATTATGCCATTAAACGGTTTCACCCAGGTTATGTTTTGTGAGATACAGGCTTGCTCCACAGCTGGTGTAAGGAAATCTTTTGTTCTAAATACCAGAACCAGTATCTTGACAGTGTTCAGAGATGCAAAATCGTTTGGGTGGAAAAAATTGAAAACTTTTCCACTTGCAAAAATTTCCGTCAATACACCATACTATCCGGGTCGCTTACTGCCTGCGTTATATTGAGAATCCAGTTTGCGATTTAATTTTGGGAAATCTACCAGGTGTCGCGACAGTTTCTTGGTGATGCTGGAGGATCTTTCGTTCCTTGTCTCATCAGTACCAGATGAAAAGTTGTAGAGCAGGGAAAACCAACAAAACCGCTCAAGGGTTTCAAACTGGATGAACCCAAAAGTTACGCCAGGCATTTTGAAGACTATGCAGAGAAGCGACGAGACACTGACGACTACACTTTCTACTGCAAAGCATTACATTTTCTGTTCTCTGACATACCAACGGACAAGCCGACTAACATACTGGATTCTGACATCCTCTACAGGCATGTACCTGGACAAGACAACAAACAGATTGTGGTTCCCAAACCACTGAGGGGAACAGTATTACATACAGCCCATGATGCATTGTTCGCAGTTCATTGCGGTATCAAAGAACGTTTAAAAAGGGTTCTGGATTCACTTTTTTTGGTCAGGAGTCACAAAAGAAGTTACACAATATTGTCGCTCTTGTGACATTTGCCAAAAAAGAAAAACTCAAAAAAGGTCCCGTTGATGTCATTGGAACACTTTCTGGAGTGAACTACAAAGTGAAAATGGCAAATGCTGAAAAGGTTTTCCCATGTACACATGCTAAAAAAGTATGTTGAACGTGCAGATGTTGCCATTAACGAGTCAATTGAATGGATATGTCCAGTGTCCGGAACAGATGTGCGCTATCACAGAAATTATTGGTTCTAATTTTGTACCTGATGTCACTTACAGAGACAGAGCAAAGACTGTGCAAACACCAAATGTGGGATTGTTAACATCTACCAGTATGGATGAGACTGTACCTCTGCCCACTCTTTTCTGTCAAGAGAGAAACTTATCATGATGTTGTTTTGTGTGCGATGATTTATCTTTGATTCAGAAAGAACAAATCGGGAGTATTTTGAAGGACTTTCAGGATGTCCTGACTGATGCCCCAGGGACAGTGACATCAATTGAACCCCATACTATTCACTTGAGTACGGAAAACCCAGTCCGAGTGAAAGTATAAACCCCCCTCCCATTTGCGAAAACACAGGTTGTCGAAAGAGAGATTCAAGTTATGCTCAGGTTGAAAGTTATTGAACCGTCCTCGTCACCATACAGCTCACCAGTTGTATCGGTAGACAAATCTGATGGTTCGGTGCGGTTTTGCATCGATTACAGGAAGTTAAACAAAATCGCCGTGTTTGACGCAGAACCTATCACAGACATTGCGGAAGTTATTTGTGAACTGTCAGAAAGAAAACATTTTGTCAAAATAGACTTAACTAATGGATGTTGGCAAATCCCGATGACTGAAGCAGGCAAGGGAAAAGCGGCTTTTCAGACACCTTTGGACTATTTCAATGAACGGAAATGCCATTTGGATTGCGAAACGCCGCCCGAGCTTCTTTTTTGCCAGAATGATGCGCGCACTAAAAACTACATGAGTGTGGAGCAGTAA
The DNA here is from genome assembly GCA_016801955.1 of Conus betulinus. Taxonomy (NCBI): domain Eukaryota; kingdom Metazoa; phylum Mollusca; class Gastropoda; order Neogastropoda; family Conidae; genus Conus; species Conus betulinus. The sequence goes on from JADBJO010003510.1 coordinate 230,955, forward strand.
GCTTTTTTGGATGACATTTTGCTTACTGGAAAGTCATGGAAGATCTTCTGGATAACTTGAGAGCTGTTTTTTTTTTTTTCTTTCTTTCTTTTTTTTTTTTTTTTTTTTTTTTTTTTTTTGTAAACTCCGGAATTTTGATCTGACGACTACACCCATCCAAAATTCGTGCTGGATTGAAGACTCTTGAGTTTTTGGGTCATGTCATTTCTGTTGGGAAAAATGACACCAAAGGAAAAAAAAAAGAAGAAAAGATATTGGCCTTGAAGATACCCACTACAAAATAAGATCACTCCTTGGATTGTTGTCCTATTGCAGAAGATATGTACCCGCACTTTGCGACCTTGACAGCCCCCCTCTGAGTGACTTAACAAAAGGAACAAAAAATAAAGTATCGTCTGGTCAGATGAGTGCCAGAAAGCTCTGGTGTGTGTTCAAAACACCCTCAATTCATCCCCTGTGCTGCTTTTGCCCCTCCTCTTTCAGAGGATTTTGTTTTTAAAATTGATGCCAGCTCCCAAAGGCATGGGAGCTGTACTTTTGCAAGAAAAAAATGGATTGTTACACCCTGTGCAATATGCAGGTAAAAACGTTCTCTAACACACAAGTTAAATACTCAAAATTGAGAGGGAGTGTCCTTGGCCATTGTTTGGGCTTGTGATAACTTTGCCAGATTCTCTGGAAGACAGTTTCGCTTACAAACCGACCACAGGCCATTGACGTTTTTGCAGTCGTCCAAGACCAAAACAGCAGCATGCTGCTGTTAAGATGGGCTTTGTCATTGCAGGAGTTCAAGTTTGACCATTGAGCCATTACCTGGAACTCAGAATGTCATGGCAGATTTGTTGTCCCCGTGCGTGAGTGCACGGTGTCCTTCGTGCAGCTGGTAACTCATAAAAAGGAAAGACTGTTTTCTGCTGTTTGTCTTCATTGTGGGCAGACTTTATTGACAGTTTTGGCAGTGCTATGTGTGCTACTGTCCATCTGAATTAATAAGTAGTTGGTGACTGAGCTTTTTTTTTTCAAAAAGTGCATATTGTATTGGGTCTCATAGTAGGATGCTACTTTGGGAATGTGAGCCAGAATACTTCATTTGATGTGTTACAAGTTTGTTGTTGTTGTTGTTGTTTGTTTGTTTTTGTTTTTTTCACGTCGGTCCATTGTGAAGAATGGGGGAAAAAAAAATAGAAGTATTTAACTTTCGAGTGGACTGCGATATTCTGTTTTTCCCTTGCTTGAGAGAAAGACTTTTCACTTGGCAAATTTTTCTTATTCAGGTGAGTCATGAGAAATTTTTCATTTTGTGAGCATTGTGGACATATGATTATGTGAGGAACAGGCCAGAAAACACTTTTCTACTGTTGGTATAAGCATAAACATAATTGGCAATTTGGAATCATCAGTATCATTAAATGTTCTTCGTGTCTGTGTGACTTGTGATTTGTGATGGAATGTGAATTTGGTTTTTACAAAAGGAAAAAAAAAAAAGTTTTGCATTTTTTTTTTTTTTTCAAGTAAGATTTTTAGAATGTGATTTTGGTCCTTTATGATATTCATAAATGTTAGTTCTATGCATTGATAGAAACTCTTGTGTGATGAAAAATTGATGATTTTTACGGCTGAAGTTGTATATGAATTAGATATGTATGGTGTATTTTAAAAAAAAAAAAAAGAAAAATCTTGGCGAAAAGTTTTTTTTTTCTTTTCACCCCGGGATGGGGGGTGTCATGTGACGTAGCCTCACATGGCGACATGTGGACATTCCGTCGCGTACGCCCTTATTTGATATAAAGCATTTCTCTAGGTAAGGAAAAGAAAAAGGTAAAAGGAGAAAGGACAATTTACGTGGCCTGACCATTGTGATGATCGGTGTCGCCAGTGGCTATAGACGTACGGTGATTATTGGTTGAATCGATCAGGAAAATGGACGACATTGTCCATTGGTCAAGTAGTAACCAAGGGCTGTCTGTAAGCTGCGCAGAGTTAGATGAGGACTCACTGAATATGTACTCATGGAGAGCGCAGGAAGGAAAAATAATGTACAGGAAGGAGATGGCTTGGGTACACCACTGACCAGACAGTTGTTTGAAACTGCAGAGACGAGATTCACCTGTAATCTACCATTACCATGTGAGGTATAGACAGATGGGGAGAGAAGAGAGAGAGACAGAGTTAAGAAAAAAAAGGGAAAAGGGACAACGATTTATCAGCTCAAAGCGTATTGGCATAAACTCGGGCACTACGGGTTGTTTTCCGATGGGGGGGAGAGACCATCACGTTTTCCACTGGTCAGCTGTCACCCACCCTTAAGCTGGGTATCCACAGCCAATAAGATACTAGCCAGCCACCGTCTGCCCTGGAACTGAGGGTAACTAACTAAAAGAACAGACCGTTAACATCGTTTGTGAGAAAAGAAGATAGAGAAAAAACCTCAAATCACCAACTTTATGGTTGGGCAACCTTGGATTGTCAGAACGATGTGTCCTGGTCTTTCTGACGACCTGTCGACCTTCAGCAATTTTTGGCGACGCCAGGAAATCAGCCCTTCATCGACTGCAAGCTGAGACAGGTTCAACATATCGAACATCGTTGTGCTTCAAGAGAGGACTCTCCTCTAACAATAACGCCCCAGGAAGAAAGGACTACGAGGGTCTTTTTGGCAGGGACTGGAGCAAGAGGAGCACCGACTGTATGGTGTTGGATTTGCAATGCAAAAGTCCTGCGTCTTGTCTGGTGCTCTAGGTTTTGAACCACCTTCAAATTGATTGCAACAAATCTTCTCTATCCTCTCTCCCTGGATTACAACCTTGATTTGACCAACAAACATCCTTTGCCTCTCTAAACTCCCACCACTCTACTCTGCAGCTAAAGCTACGGATAAGTTTCTACGAAGAGCTGGAAGCCCACATCATATTGTGTGGTACCTGCAAAAGGTCACAGACCTGTTTCCTGCTGCCAGGGTATCACCTCTCTCAACGTCTGGATGGTGCAGACCCACACTCCTGACCCTTGCTGCATCAGCAGCACTTCTGCATTGGAAAAGCGGAATTGAAAACGGGACCACAAGCTACTTGAACTTGACCCTCCTACCACAATCTTACGGGTCCACACACGTCTCTGTGTCAGGAACACCTTCTTTCTTGTGCCCACTACGTCACACCACAAGTTGGTCTGGAGGCACCCTACATGACCCCCACTTGATGATGGAAGGTTGAACTATTAAAAAGATATGAGTGAAAGGCGGGATGAGTGTGAAAAAACTTTGAAATACAAGAAATACAGAGGTAGATATGATGGATGGTGTTAATATAGAAAAAGATCCCTGTTGGCGTTGCAGTCTGTTTTATTACATTTGTTATCTTGTTTATTTTCTTTCTCGGTGTCTTAATAACTGACAAGGAGTATTGGCCTCGCAATATTGAAAACGATGCATGGAAGCAATTTTAATATTTCATAATAATGAGTTATGGGAGCCAGTTACAAAAACCCCCCAATTGACAAGATTGTATGGTGTAGACCTCTCATGGTGGTTAATGACAAGGCAAATTAGGCCTTTCAATGGTTGATAACAAGGCATGGGTGCGTGTCAAATTTATGAAAGAGAAATTAATTGGGGAAGAGCTGGTAAGAAGCCAGCTGGACTGGGATTTTGTTTGTCTTTTTGTCCAGTCATATTTGCCTTTAAAGATTTTGTATTATTTTAGTTTGTGTTTTCACGGAGATGGCTGAAGAAGGATTAGTAAAACTAGTAAACACATTACCTGTTCCCTACTACCTCCCGCGCCCCGCTCCCCCCCCCAAAAAAAAAAAAAAAAAAAAAAGTAAAATGAAATACATAAAATGAAATAAAAATAAAATAAAACAAAAGAAATGGACTAAATAGATAATGAACATAAGATAAAACTGAAAAATAAAAAAAAAATTCCCTCTCTTCATTTGGCCTAGTTTAAAAATATTCCCTGCAGAATTCTTTTTTCTTGAGGAAGGGAAGTGTCATGTTTCAAGTCAATGCTTTTTTTTAATATAGAATGATGTATTGTTGCTCTAGATGATAAGAGTGAAAAAGGCAACAATTCCAGGTTTGTATTAAAATTGTAAATGTCACAAACGTAAATTTGGTCAACGGACGTTCATAGCTGGCTGGACGACCCTTAACGTTTAAGGTCACTTGAAGAATGCAGAAGATTTTGATATTGATTTTGTTGGAAAGGATGAGTCCACAGGGAGGGAAGGTGAGAGTGGGGGCAGAATTTTCCTCAGAAAAAAAAAAACAACTATTTCACCAAAGAAAAGATGCAAACACATTACAACACAAAACACAAACGCATTTTGACTTCTGTGGTCTTCTTCGGGTTAGAGAAGAAACATTGCAGGCAATCAGGACGAAGAACGAACAATCAATACTCTCCCTCACATTGGCACAAAAAGGATTGGCATATTCGTCAAATTCATCAAAATTCTGTATACTTTAAAGCAATTCGGAATAGTGGCCGTCGGTACTGACCAATCGATACCCCCTCTTTAATCGACCCCCAACTAACCCTGTCCATCCCTCCTCCCCTACCCCCTCTTACCCTTACAACAACCCTGTACCTGACCCGTGAATTATGTCATCAAGAACGAATACCCTTCCTTCATCCACGTGTCCTACATTCTTTCCGCTGTTACTGGAGCAGCATTCACGGACTTCCACGTTCTCCATTCTCCACAATGAGTCATTAACATTAACCCAGTGCTGAAGAAGAACTACGACCAAAATGTTTGCTGGTGAATTTTTTATACAGGGGAAAATCTGTCTCCCGTCCACAACAAGCAGGTGAATTTTTGACAGCTCTTCATGAAGATGTTTGCAGAAATTGGTGATTCAAACATTAAACAAAACAGACACTGCAGTCGTTTCACATTGAATTGACAAACTTTTTCTGATAGGAGATATCTCTCAAAATGTGATACAGTGACTCAGCAGTTCATCACATCAGTTTCTACTGGGCCCCAAACAGATGGTTCTCAAGGAATCCTTAACCTGATCTGCTTGAATTAACAAATTAACATTATTATTATTATTATTATTATTATTATTATGATGATGATGATGATGATGATGATGATATTATTATTA
>JADBJO010003511.1:5000-37500 GCA_016801955.1 Conus betulinus
CGAACTATCAAACACCCAGAAAGAAGGTATTACAATATGCATAACCAAAGAAGGAAAACCAAAAGAATATGTAAAACGCTGGAGACCTATTTCACTTTTAAACCTTATATACAAAATTGGCTCCACTTGTATTCCTAACAGAATTAAAAAGGTCCTTCCATCACTGATCAGTGAAGACCAGACAGGATTTGTCCAAAAAGAGATACATAGGTAGTAACAGTAGGGTAATTTATGACACAATACACCATTTCAACAAAAAAAATATCCCAGGGATGCTAATTAATTTAGACTTCGAAAAGGAGTTCGACTCGCTAGAGTGGGATTTTATGCAAAAAGTGCTAGAGGTTGTAGGTTTAGGTAAAGATATATGTACATGGATAGAAGCATTCTACAAAAACATTAAGTCTACTGTTATCGTAAATGGCCAAACATCGTCATGATTCTCAATAGAAAGGGGTTGTAGGCAAGGAGATCTAGTCTCCCCATATATCTTCGTATTATGTGCAGAAATTTTATCCGTAATGATCAAAGAAGAAAACAGTATTGAAGGTATACAAATCGGGGAGAAAGAACACACAAGATATCACAATTTGCCGACAACACTCAACTGATGAACACAGGGAATAAAAAACCATTTGAAAAATCTATCGAGATTCTCGATAGGTTTTGGGAAAACATCAGGTTTATTCTTAAACAAAGAGAAAACACAAGTAGTTTGGCTTGGAAGACAAAAGCGTAGTGAAATAAGATACATGGAACATTAAAAGATGATCTGGAATCCAAACGAATTCAAAATATTAGGAATTTGGTTTACTCAGGACTTAACACACGTGGAAAGAAGAAGCTACAAAGATAGAATGATAGAAGTGAAGGCACTATTTAAGACTTGGCTAAGAGAATCAGTACCCTTTTTAGAAAGAATAGCCGTCTTAAGATAATTAAATTCTGTCAAAAGTAATTTACCCACGGTTGATGCTTCCAAATCCACCTGACACATTTGTTAAAGAATTACAAGACTTATGTTACTGGTTTGTATGGAAAAAAAAAAAAACAAGAAAGAATTAGTGAAAAAAAAAAAAAACAGTTATTAAGGATGTACAGGATGGTGGGTTAAATTTACCTGACATAAATGCTCTCATCACTGCATTAAAATCAACATGGATAAAAGACTGAGACAAACAACACACAGAGATGGAGAGACATGTTGATTTTTTCATACCCAGTTATTGAGAACATTGAGAAGTACTCTTCAAATCATCTGTGCGTCACCACTCAAGACAATATTTCTGGAAACATGTATCCATGTCGTATAACCAGTTCTATTACAAACGAAAACCAGAAAATGCTAGAAAACTATTTGCAGAACCACTTCTTTACAATGGACATATCAGAATAGGAAATAAACTAATAAAACACAAAAACTGGAACAACAGAAATGTATTTAGAGTATCTGATTTGTTCAAAGCAAATGGAGATTCACTATCCCATGAGAAATTCAGAACAAAGTAAACATTGAATATATTTCTTATCTATGGTGGATGTATATTATCTATTAAACGATACATCAGAGAACAAGGGTTTGAGAGAATGAGATAAAAGATAACATTGAAGCTGGAGTCAACACAGCACTAAAGAAAATATATTCTGTAGAGAAAGGTTCAAAAACTTATTACAGAGTTATAGTAAAAGATAACTGGGAACCAAAATGTTGTGCAAAATGGACGGAGAAGCTGCTGAATAGACAGATACCATGGAAGAAATGCTTTAGAAAAAAAATCATCAAATCAAGGATATTAAACTAAAATGGATGCAGTTGAGAACAGTGCATCGAATAATTGCACCTAATGTAACTCTGAAAGAAATGGGAATAGGAGAAAGTTATAAATAAAAGGAAAGTGTTTAATAGCGAATAATCTGTCTCTGACTCAAAACACAATAATATTTGGAGCAGATGAAAATTCCACAACTGATAACATTCCATCTTATAATACTGATAACCCAACACTACATTTTTAGCTGTAAAAAAAAAACAAATGTAAGCCTTCAATAACAGTATTTCTAAAAATACTAAAGAGAAGATATAATCTTGAAAAATACATAGCAACTGTACAATTGAATTTGCTAAAATTTAAAACTAACTGGATCAATTATGAAATATTATTTGAAAATTGATAATCAAAATCATAAGATACCTGGATTTAATACGTGAATGAGAGGATATGTTCGGGATGTGTGGGTAATTTCATATGGTATTCAAATATCATTGAGCGTGAGTGTAGCCTGCGGCCCGCTGCTTGTCTGGCATGGCGATACCGGGGCTGGGACCCGTAGGCGGATCGGCAACTTAGCTGGTAGGTTGGCTTGTTGGTTGGTCGGCGGGGCGGGGCTGTGGGTGTAGCGATGTCATATCGGTAGCGGGCTGAAGAGCATGTAATTAACTTTCTTTTGATTGCTAAAGAAATATGAAGATACAGATGGACGGGATTTCGGTGCTGGTGTACACTCTGCTGGAAATGCTTAAGTCTGTATAAATCTGTATTTTGGAGGATTATTGCAGTGAACATAATTATGTTATGCATTATACACAAAAGCTATCGCATGGTACCACACGGAGAAAACATTACTTTATCATTATAAATTGTATAATTATGTATGTTCAGTATTATTATTTCAGAAGAGGAGAGAAAGTGGGGGTGGGGTGGGTGGGGAGGGAAGGGGGTGTGAGTGGAGTGAGCGGGTGTGTTTGGTTGCCTTTATGTGCTTGTAGTTTGTAAGAACTCAGAGGATTGTGCTCAATGATTTTTGTTTGTTTTGTGTGTGTGTGTGTATATCCAACAAAAAGAAAACAACCTTTCCTCGGCATACATTGTACTCTCAGTCAATTCCATTCAAACCGAAAAAAAAAGAAAAAAAGATAACTCATTTCTAATATGTTTCACGGATTATTTACTAGAATATTGTCAAGCATGTACAAATATGATAATAACAAAAAATATGTGGTGATGTGGATCGGGAAATGCACAACAAAAAGAAAGATCATGTTGATGAAAGAATGTAGAAGAGAGAAAGAAAGAAACTGTGGAATGGAAGAGAGAATGAGGAAAGAAAAAATGTATTAAAATAAACTTCTCTACTATCGCAGAGAGCCCAAGGAAGAAAGAGAGGTGGATACAAAGGGTAAGTTATCATCTCTTAACACACACACACACACACACACACACACACACACACACACACACACACACACACACACACACACACACACACACACACACACACACACACACACACACACACACACACACACACACACACACACACACACACATGTACTCACTCACTGCCATAAATATACATGTTTGACTAAAACAGGACTTGAAAAACTGACCATCTGGGTGCATATCATATCACATATTTGACGTAACAAATTCCTCTTGGCAGTTTTTATCTCAGTTCGAGAATTCAGACCAATAAAAAAGTTGTTCCTATGTTACAAATCCAACACTGTTCATGACAGAGTAATTTGTCTTCCACTTGTACCGATTCAACTGGGACCATTTTTAAGAAAGACAGCTCTGGGTCATCAGGACGGACTTTTTTACCACATGGTCAGCAGCACCACGTTTGTTTACATTTTTATTTATTTGATATCTGATTTGTGATTTCCGCAGCAGCGGGCTTTAATGTTTGTTGTGGAGCCTACGTACCACATGTTGTGAAGTTCACACATTCAAACATAGACAACGTTCGGGGTGTCGCATGTCTAGTGTTGTCTATTTTACATTTCCTGCCATCCCATGGAGACACTGGCAATCTGTTTCCATTGAATGGCGACACGTGTCACATTTTTTGTTACACAGATAAAAACCTGGTTTATTAGCTGGCCCATAGAAAACATGACGTTACGGAAGTGGTTTGTTAGCTGGCCCATAGACAACATGACGTTTAGGAAGTGTGGGCTTACAAATTTAGACTAGATTTTGTCTTTTTCTATCAGCGGATATTATACATCTAGGGTGAAGATTTCCTTATTCACATCATTGGCATATAAAAGATGTTGGCGTATCTAATAATGGCAGATTTTGAAGGGACTCGTGGATCAAACGTAGTGACGCATGCACTTTTTTATCTTTTTTTTTCTTCTCTCCTAGGCTGTTGAAGCAATTTCCTTCTGTTCGTGGAGGCCCCTTCTAGTAATCTAGCTTTAGCTTTCTTTATATGGCCATCCACAGAGGGTAAGATAGTGTGTGAACATCCCTCTATTCTTTTTTCTGCAGTTCATGATCATCACTGCAGATCTTGCGCAGTCTTGTACCAGTTCCTAGGATAAAATCTTTTACACTGCCGGGGAGTGGCAACTGTTTGATGGTAGGTAGGAGAGGTTATGCTTACTAAACACATCTGTAGTAATGTTACCATCTTTCAGCTAGAGCGATACATCTAAGTAGTTTGCAGATTGTCCAAGGCCTACCGTCCATTTTATCGGGTGGGGGGGTGTGGGGAGGGTGGTGGGTGGTGGTAAAGAGACTGCAAACAGTTTCTAAAAGGTCATACGTTCTTGTCATCTAAGTGGATAGTAAATCCACCATCCTTAAATCTGGACCAGTTAAGGAACCTGTAACGTTCCCTAAGATTTTCTGGCAACTGTGTTGATAAAAGGGGCACTAGACATTCTACAACTAGTTTATTGTTCAGCTCTGACATACAAAAAAATCCACATAATCACGTGCATGATTGGGCCCCATTGCTGTACCCCTGTTCGGGCGTGCGTACGTCGTTTCTTCTCCGTCTGAGTATCGGCAAACATTGTTGTCTAGGGCAATTGTAAGTGCCTCTGTAACACAGCTCACACTAGTACTGCGTGGTGCAGGAAACGTCTTCGGCATTATTTTTTTTTCACTGCAGACACTCCCATGTTGTTTACAATAGGGTACAAGGCAATAACATCACAGGTAGCAAGACATGTGCGCTCAGGTAGAGGAGAAGAGTCTCATTCATTAAGTTTTTTGTTTTTTTTTTAATTCTATAGTGTCTAGTATTTGGAACGGTTAATGTTGTGTAAGATGTTTAATACTATGTTGAACAAATTTAGGTAAGGCTGCACAGGTGTTCCACAACCTGAGAGCAACAGTCTAATGGGGAAAAGGCTTATCTTTGTGAGCTTTTGTAAGTGGTTTACAATATCGAAGATGTCTCATCTATGTGGTTGACAGTTTACAACATCCTCACTGATCTGTCCCTTGTTTTCCCATTTCTCACGCCAGCCTTTGATTGTTTTTATTATTGTAGAAGTGGGATCTGCTGGGTGAATGTCATAATATTGGAAATTATGAACTTCATCTAAAACTTTTACATCTCTTGTTTCAGATCAGTTATCACATTTATCCCTGACTTGTCTGTCTAGAGAGCCGGTACACCATGGGACACGTGGAGGAGTTGGAGCGATGTAAGAGCGCCTCGTTGTTTAGCTGTTAAATTATCATTATGTTTTCTTATTTGTTTAAAATCACGAAAACTCTTGGGTACAGGCATGTATAGACTTTCTAATGAAGGATCTTGCCTAGGAGCACATCTAGACGTGTGTTTACACCATGGCATTTTTTTTTTTTCAAAACTACCTTCATCCTGTGCTCCATACAGGCTTTCATCTCTTTTTTTTTCACTTCATGAAATCTGTGCCATCTAAGTCGTTCGAGCCACTGATGAGTGCCTATAACCTGGTCTGATACGTCAATAGGGGATTTAGGGGAAGGGGTAAAGCAATCAGAGAGGCGACAGATAGAAATCTGTTCATCAGTAAGGGACACAAGCACAACAGGGTCAAACCTTTTCAGTTGATCAGAGGTTGGAACAAAGCCAAGTGCACCATGAACAAGTCACACTTCACTTTCTTCTTTCTTCTTTTGATCTTGTTACGAGCTGTTCGTTTCTGGAAGCGATAGGGGCCTTAACTTGCGCTACACCTGAGTAGGGGGTGTCTGTCCTGTACAGCGAAGCAGCAGAAAATCGTTTGCTGCCCATCTGTCCCGAAATTGGAGCACTTGGAGGAGTAAAAAGAGGTTGTGTGTGGTATGTATTTGTGGAAATCTTGACCTTATTAGATTCTGAAAGATTTACAATTTTTTTTCATGGGTCCTCGAGAGAGTAGCCAGTTCTTTTCTACACTGAGTCTTTATCAACCCCACTTGGAAAATTGTCACATTCTTACTTTGAGTTTCCTTTAAGGCTTGTCTGGCTGACGTTAAGCCAGCGGAAGCAGACCCAACCTTACAACAGGTATTTCCAAGAATAAATTTGAAATTCTGAACCTTGCAGAGTCCAACACAGACTGGATGGTAGGGTGCAGATCGTCATCTTGGGCTTTGTGGACCAAGGTAAAATAAAGTTGCAGACGACGGGGAATCACCTTCTTCTCAATACAAGCCCGTAAAAACTTCTCTTCAGATAACAAACTGTAAAGTTTAAGATATGAGACTTTTAGGTTGACGTACCCAGGTGTAAAAGTCTGTTCGGGTGACATGTTTACTGAGGGGACCGAGACAGACAGGACAGTACCACAAATGGGCCAATTGTTAAAAAGAAAGCTCTCTTGTTGTCCTGCGCTCCGCACCTTATAGAATAGACTGGAGTAAAAACTGGAGACGGTAAAATACAAGAATAAAAAACTACAGTCTTTTTGTATTCTCAGACTTGTATGTTTGACACCTTTTCGCTCTTAAAAGCTTCATCAGGCCAAGGTAAAATAATAAAGGTCATTCATTAAGTAAAATCATATATCGTTGGTGGTGATTTCCTATTTAGGAAAAAAAAAAAACACGTAAAATCAAGTCAAAAGAGGTCAACAACTGTTGCATGCAAGGCAAAATAGACACCCATGTACACACACACACACACACACACACACACACACACACACACATATATATATATATATATATATATATATATATATATATATATATATATATATATATAATAAAACAATAAATTCCAAGGATAAGTACGAGCACCATTCCAGCCACTGGAATACATCCAGTCTCTGCCACTGCAGATATGAAGGCTTATCACCCCACTATTTCTACAATCTGAGACATAAGAGCAAGCTTTGTTTATAATTCATATATATATATATATATATATATATATATATATATATATAGAGAGAGAGAGAGAGAGAGAGAGAGAGAGAGAGAGAGAGAAGGGGCTAAAGGAGGGGGATGAAGATAGTTGGGTATGGAAATGAGGAAAATAAAAACAAGATGAGAGACCGAGAAGACTAAATAGTTCACACATATGCATGTCATGCATACACACACACACACACACACACACACACACACACACACACACACACACATACATACATGCATACACAAACATACATACATACATACATACATACATACATATACATACATACATACATGCATACATACATACATACATACATGCATATATATATATATATATATATATATATATATATATATATATATATATATATATATATATGTGTGTGTGTGTGTGTGTGTGTGTGTGTGTGTGTGTGTGTGTGTAAAAAACGCATGCTTGCATGCATATTTACAAATGCATGCAAGTATGCGTTTATATATATGCATATGTAAACAGACAATCAGCCAAATAGATCGACAGACAGACATCAATACATACATACATGCATGCATACATACAGAGAGACAGACAGACATAGATAGCATGCACACACACACACACACACACACACACACACACACATATATATATATATATATATATATATATATATATATATATAGAGAGAGAGAGAGAGAGAGAGATATATATATATATATATATATATATATATATATATATATATATATATACATACATACATACATACATACATACATACATACATATATGCATACATGCATGCATGCATACACACATACATACACACACATATAAAAACACACATGCATACATACATACATACATACATACATACATACATACATACATACGTGCATACGTGCATACATACACGCATACACACATAATGGATGTCCGTCGTCGACGAAGACGTCAGTAACTCCGCATGTGTGACTGCAAGCCAAAGCTAGACACACAGATACGTCCACACTCTGGGCATGCGACAGCTGTCACTGGGTCAGGTCTCTTCTCTTTGCAGGCTTGGCGCTTCTGGTCTAATTCCTGCAAACGCTTCTTTTTTTAAACCTCTGTGGACAGCAAGTCGCCAGGCACGGCAGTCTGTGGCAAGTGTTTCCCAGCCCTGAAGCTGGATGCCACAGGCTGTCATTGATACTTTCAGGCAGTCTTTGAAGTGTTTGAGTGGCCGCCCAGTGTTCCTTGTTCCAGCTGCCAGCTCGGAGAAGAAGACCATTTTTGGAAGTCGCGTGTCGTCCATTTGTACCACATGCCCAACTTCCCTCAACTGCACTTAATGATCAGCGCCTCGATACCAAGCATCTTTGCTCTGCGAAACCCTTTTGTGTTGAAATCCTGTCCTCCTCCCAGAAGATGCCCATGATCTTACACAGGCAGCGGAGGTGGAACTGACCCAGAATCTTCAGTTGTCTCCTGTACAGTGTCCAGGTCTCACAGCCGTAGAGCAACGAGGTGACAACTGCTCTGTAGACAGCCGGCTTGGTACTTAAGTGATGCCACGCTCTCCCCACACTCTGTTCCAAAGCATGCCTAAGGAAGCTCCTGCTTTTGCCAGTCTGTTCGACACTTCTTTATCCAAGCCACACGATGAAGACAAAGCAGCTCCCCAAGCAGGTGAAGCTGTCAACATTGTTCAAGGTCGTGTCCTCGATCACGATCTTTGGTTTTGGAGGAGAGAGGCCGGGTGCTGGTTGTAGCATCACTTCTGTCTTCCGTAGGCTGATCGTCAAGCCAAAGGCCTTTGCTGCTGCAGACAGGCAACTGGCAAGCTCGTGCAGGTGTGGTTCGTTGAGTGCTGCGAGTGCACTGTCATCGGCAAACAGCAAGTCTCTCACAAGGGCCTCAAGACATTTGTTCTGGCCTTCAAGCGTCATAAGTCGAAGAAGCGGCCATCACATCTGTAGCGGACAGTGATCCCTGCGTTGGTACTGGAGAGAGCAGAGAACAGCATTGTGGCGAACGTGAGGCTGAACAGGGTTGGTGCCAGGACACATCCTTTGCTTCACTCCGTTGGACACGAGGAAGAGGTGAGACACAGTGCTGTTTTCCACTACGTGAGCCATCATGCCGTCATGGAAGGATCGTATAATCTTCACAAACTTCGATGGGCAGCCAAGTTTGGAAAGTATAGCCCACAGACCCTCGCGACTGACAGTATCGAAAGCCTTTGTCAGGTCCACAAAGAGGATGTAAAGATTCTGGTTCTGTTCCCGGGACTTCTTTTGCAGCTGGCGAACAGCAAAGATCATGTCGATTGTGTCCCCCTGTTGCTCCTGAAGCCAGGATGGCTCTCGGAGACGACATCGTCCAGCAAGTGGTGTATGATGCGATTCAGGATGACCCAAGCCATAATCTTTCCTGCTATGCTCAATAGTGAGATGCCTCTGTGGCTGTCGATCTCTGTCGCCCTTGTTCGTGTAGAGGTGAATGATATTGGCATCCTTAAAGTCTTGTGGTACTGCTCCCTCACCCCAGAACTGCTGCATCAGATCAGTTAGCTTGCCGACCATGGCCTCTCCATCATCCGTGAGGATCTCAGGGGGAATGCCATCAGGGCCCGGTGCTTTTCCAATTTGGAACTGCTTGATCGACTTCTGGATTTTTTCCTTAGTCGGTAGGCCGTCAAGCGATGTCAAAGCTGCACGTTGGGGCATGTCCCGGATCGCTGATCGATCCGAGATGGTCTATTCAGAAGCTGGCTGAAATGGTCACACCACCACTGTACAATATCACTCTTCTCAGTACGCAGAGTGCCATCAGCTTCCGTACAGATGCCATGGCATTGGAGGAGGGGCCATACACAGTCTTCAGGCCTGCAAAGAACTTCTTGGAGTTGTGCTCATCAGCGTACTGTTGTAACTCTGCAGTCTTATCTTTCCGCCAAATGTCCTCCATCTGTCAAAGCTCAGCCTGGACTTGCCTTGAGATGCTTGAGACGATCATGCTTGGCTGTTGATCCCTTGCCTTTGAGCCAGCTTGTGTGGGCTTCGTGCTTCTGCTGTAGCAGTCTGCCGATCTCCGTGTCGTTGTCGAACCAGTCCCGGTGTTTCCTTTCGGTGCCCAAGAGACAGCCTGGCAGAGTTGAAGACTGCGTTTCTGAAGTTTACCCAGGCCTTTTCTAAGTCGGCTTCATCTGGTAAACTATTTAACTGGTTCACAAGATTGGTCACGAAGGTTTCCCTAGTCGCTGGATCATTCAGTTTTGGGACATCCAGTTTCTTCTTGATGTCGGCTTTCTGGCGTCTGTGTGGGTGCTCGCGATGGAGAAGGAGAACTTGCACCTTAGCAGAAGGTGGTCAGTCCAGCAGTCCGCTCCCCTCATTGCTCTTGTGATGTGGACATCCTGGATGTCACGCCGCCTAGTGATCACATAGTTGATCAAGCGCCAGTGTCTGGAGCAAGGGTGCATCCAGCTGGCCTTGTGGATGTCCGACAGCTGGAACAGTGTGTTGGTGATGGTCAAGCCAAATTTAACAATTTAAAAAGAAAGCAGTAAAAAGACGAAGAAATATTGTTTTGCTTTTTTGCAGTTACCGAATTGTCCGTGTGTGTGTGTGTGTGTGTGTGTGTGTGTGTGTGTGTGTGTGCTCGTGCGCGCGCGCGCGCGCGCGCGCGCGCGCGTG
Organism: Conus betulinus; assembly: GCA_016801955.1. Taxonomy (NCBI): domain Eukaryota; kingdom Metazoa; phylum Mollusca; class Gastropoda; order Neogastropoda; family Conidae; genus Conus; species Conus betulinus. The sequence continues at coordinate 15,794 of JADBJO010003511.1, forward strand.
TGTGTGTGTGTGTGTGTGTGTGTGTGTGTGTGTGTGTGTGTGTGTGTGTGTGTGTGTGTGTGTGTGTGTGTGTGTGTGTGTGTGTGTGTGTGTGTGGTGATTGGAATTGAATTTATTTGCTGCTTTTCTTCCCATTTTTTTCATCTTCTGATCTGCTCTTTGTCGTTCATCATCGTAATGTGTGCATACATTACATGTGAGTATGATATGTGTTTATATATTTTTTCTTCAATCTCTGACTTTTAAAATGGCCTTAGGATATGCACATGAAAGTCGTACATCCATGTCACCTAACATATCGGTGAATATGGTTGTTTTGTAGGATTTAATTCGGAATTAACTCTGGATGGACCTTCATCCATTTTAGGAGTTTGGATTCTCTAGATTTTCTCCATTTTTCTTGCAAAGTATTGAACGTGTAAAGAAAGGGATTAATCGAGCGTTTAAAGGTAATATGAATATTGCAAGGGCCACATTCACTTCTCCGGGTATGGGGATACCAGATAAAGCCAACAGCCCACACAGTCCAATAGGAAACCAGCACATGAAATCTGTCATTGCTATAGTGATCAGTCTTTGAGCTATGGCCATGTCTTGTGACGCCTTGGTAGAGTTGGTCTTCAAAGTGTTGCTCTCTATGGACCAGTAGATGAATACCTGACCCACAGAGATGAGTACAAACAGTACAAAATTCAGAACAATCAGTATGCCAAAAGAATAATGCTTTCCTTTAAAAGTCTTGCCTCATCACTGGCAGTGGAATACAGATGCCATTTTGGGAATAAAACTCCCAGTGGGATGTCACTGGAAGTAAAGGCAACAAGGCCAGAAACCAGCCAGTCAGCCAGACCATCAGGCAAGCCATGGCTGCTGTTGTTCTCTGAAATCTTACAGCGCTAAATGGGAAGCAAAGGACGACAAAAACTAGAGTAATGAGACAGATGATAAGAGCTGACACCTCACTGGACAGCAGGGACAGAAAGCCGGCCACCTTACAGGTCACGCTGTTTTTCCACGTGTCATCATGATGGAGGTATCTGCCACGGTAATGATCATCAGCTGCACCTATAACAGCCATGTAAAAACACCATCAGAAAATCAGCCATGGTGAGATTGGTAACAAACACACTGAAACCACTTGAAGAGGACACGCTTCTGCTTAACAAACGTGCACACAGAAACAGAAGACATTGCCAGACACAGAGAGACAGGTGACCAGCCACAGGAATCCGCGGTATGTCCATGACTGTAATAAATCCGCACATGACGAAATTTCACTTTGGGGGGCATCACAAGAGGACATGCCAAAGTTAGGAGGTAGAATTTCACTGCAGCATAGTTTATAGTTCTGTGAGGAGATGGTATGTAGACGAGAAAGACCTGTGAAAATGTCTGGTTGAAACGTTTTTATAGGACTTCCATGCGTGTACAGCTCAGTTAACTGCAATGTGAACTGAAAAACCACTGGAACCAATAGTGTGAATGGAGGTAAAGGTCAGATTAAGTTTCCGTAAGGCAGAAAACTGTGCTAAGACTTTAGAATCAAACTCTGTTAGTGCCGTGTGTGACAGATCTATCACAGACAGCATGGTGTGTTGGGTATCGGAGGAAAACTCAGAGGAGAGTGCCGTGATAGGATTATTAGACATGGACAACGATCGCATGTTTTCTAACCAACCAAGGAAAGAAGTGATGTTGATGTGCTGTAGATTGTTGTCACTAAGATCAAGCAGTCTTAAATTCAACAATGTTAACGCAGGCAAGATGGTCAGAGAACAATTGACGAGGATCAGACGAACAAGGTAAGCATTGCTACCCACGTCAGACAGTGTCATTCCAGAACCTGTTGCATCCAAAGAACGGATCTGAGGGAAGAGGGCTGCATGGAAAGGCCGAAGACAAAGCAGAGCATGCACATGACAGAGACAGCCTACAGGACACATAACATTGCACCATAGCTCATCATCATGCATTGGACAGTGAGGCCAGCCATCACACACATGATCGCTATGGACACACATCGTTGAAAACCTGCATCGGAGAAGTCCTAGGCATTTTACTTCCTCACATCCTTCTTCGTCCTCGTGCCCTGTACAGTCATATATTCCATTACATCGGGGGTGTAAACTGGCAGACAGTCGTTCAACTGACCAGAGCAACGGTAATGACTGTCAGGACATGGCTCACTGAGATTCATTGTGGAAGAGGTGAACCGTGAGATTCCATTGAAATTGACCAGAGCAGGAGAAGGAAGACGAGGTAAGTCAAAGGACTCAAGTTCAAAAGCATCACACATCATTTCCTCTGATTCATCCTGACAGTGCGACAGTTGATCGCACACGTTGCTGTAAGACACACACTGACCACTGGCACATGTGAAAAATGTACTGACACAAGGAGGATGCTGACAGAAGGATTCATCGCTGGAATCCAGACAGTCGGCTGTGAAGTCACACACCAGGGTGTAGGACACAGTGGCCGTGTCTTCAGCACTGCACGTAAATGCGGGTGTTAAAGTGACCTCAAGATCCCTGTGTGTCAACGTGTTCACAGACATGTTTGATCGGGAAAAAGACACAGATATGAATATTGCTGACCACACGCTTCTTCCTGGCTGGAGCCACAGAACAGTAGTGTCTGTGTCCCATTACCATCACGGCACACTGTCACTGAGTGTTGCGTTTTTAACAGCCATACTTTTGAATTACTTATGGCAATTTCGTTGGGACGAAAGGAATCTTCTTTCGTGATGTTTATTTTGAAGACACAAATTACCGACTCTCCTCCACTTTTTAGGTTATAGTTATAAGCTGTGAAAACAGACATTTGCTTTAGTGTTAGAGTTACAGGATAATTCCAACCGAGATTGTCAAATAAACCTTTAATCAAATGATGGAAAACTGTTTTGTCATCACTATATAAACTTTGTCTATACATATTAGGTAACGTCAAATCATTACTCTGTAAGTCAACCAGAAACAATCCTAGTTCATTCCAATGTCTATTTGATTTTTTAGAAATTACGCCGTATGAGTCAAACACACAGGTAGGAAATGATAGTCTGGCGTCATAATAATTACAGTTAGTGTGACCTCTTCTATTCCATTCTGTTTCACTTGTATAAGATACAGAAGGCAGGTCTCTCACGAAAATTCTGTAACAACGGCCACATAACGCCACCATTCCACGACACTCAGCACTGCTGAAAGGGCAGTGTTCTGTTTCATCGCGTCCGTCCTCACACTCTGTCTTCAGGTTGCACGCCATGTGATGCTGAAAGCTCGGATAATTTTCCACTGAACAGTTCCACAGTGCACTTGATAACTCTGGGGAGCTTCCTTTTGAGGGAAAAGGGACCAGAAAAGCTGAAAACATTGTGTGTTTGTTCCTGTAAAACACTCACTCCAAAACACACGAACTTGAAATGTCATGTCATCATAATGGAACATATAAGCACTGTTAGGATCGTTAGATCGAGGCCAGTCAGAGGAGTTATGTGTACACGATACCTTGCAGCGTGTAACAGAGAGACCAATGTCATGTGGTGTAAGTGCTTTGAGACTAATCATGAGAAAATGTTTTTCTGGCACAAACAAGTACGTGAGGCAAGGATCAGTCTCTCTCTCAGTTCTGTTTCTTTTCATTGTAACGTACCCTGATGACTGTGACGTCATGACCAGGACCATGTTTCCAAAACCTTTGACAGAGTATTGCATGTGAAAACTGTTAAAAAAAAAAAAGCACTGTCATTTCCTATTCATCTAAACAACTGGCCAACCACCAAAAACTACGGTAACTATGACCTCTACAAATTATTTCAAAGCTATGAGGAAGCAGAGATTTTAGTGATTATCACAGCAATCGTGAACAATCAGAAATCACCATACTGATAATGCAGAATATTGCCGAATGCAACTTGGATGAAAACAATATTGATAATTATGCATGTGTAACAAAAGAGCATTAATGAATTAAACCAGGACAAAGGCATGGTTTTCAAGTCGTTTATCTCGTGTTATACAACAGTTCATCCATGGGGCTGTTGCATGGTCTTTCCTCAAGCGATCTCTTTAGACACTTTGAGCCAGTGGTGAGTGGTACCCTCCTCACCCCACAGCTAACCACCCTGCTGCGCTGTATACATACGAACAGTCCTCATCTTCCTTTTCCTCTCCAGACAGTGCTGGCCTTGACACCTGACTCCGCTGTTCCTGCCGCCCATCCCCTTCCTCATCTCCCTTCCCATCACCCATCCCTCCCTCCCTACCCTTCCCTTTACCCATCCCCTCCCTCATCCCCCTTCCCCTCACCCATCTCTTCCCTCATCCCCTTCCCGTCACCCATCCCTCCCTCCCCCCCCTTCCTCTCTCTCCCATTCCCTTCCTCATCCCCCTTCCCGTTACCCATCCCTTGCTCTTCCCCTTCCCGCACCCCATCCCCTCCCTCATCCCCTTTCCCATCATGCATCACTCTCTTATCCCCCTTCCCGCCACCCATCCCTTCCCTCATTCCCCTTCCCACCATCCCATCCCCTCCCTCAAACCTCCTTCCCGCCACCCATCCCTTCCCTCATTCCCCTTCCCACCATCCATCCCCTCCCTCAACCTCCTTCCCTCCACCCATCCCCTCCCTCATCCCCCTTCCCTTCACCCATCCCCTCCCTCATCCCCCTTCCCGCCACCCATCCCTTCCCTCATTCCCTTCCTACCATCCATCCCCTCCCTCAACCTCCTTCCCTCCACCCATCCCCTCCCTCATCATCCCCTTCCCTTCACCCATCCCCTCCCTCATCCCCCTTCCCGCCACCCATCCCTTCCCTCATTCCCCTTCCCACCATCCATCCCTCCACCAAACCTCCTTCCCTCCACCCATCCCCTCCCTCATACCACTTCCCGTCACCCACCCCCTCCCTCATCTCCCTTTGCGACACTCATTCCCTCCCTTATCCCCCTTCCCGTCACCAACCCCCCCCTCCATCCCCCTCCCGTACCCATCCCCTTCCTCATCTCCCTTTGCGACACTCATTCCCTCCCTTATCCCCCTTCCCGTCACCAACACCCCCTCCCTCATCCCCTCCCGTTACCCATCCCCTTCCTCATCTCCCTTTGCGGCACTCATTCCCTCCTTTATCCCCTTCCCGTCACCAAACCCCCTCACTCATCCCCCTCCCGTTACCCATCCCCTTCCTCATCTCCCTTTGCGGCACTCATTCCCTCCTTTATCCCCCTTCCCGTCACCGACCCCCTCCCTCATCCCCCCTTCCCGTCACCCATCCCCTCCCTCATCCCCATCCCTTCCCATCCCCTCCCTCATCCCCTTCCTGTCATCCATCCCCTCCCTCATCACCATTTGCGACTCTCTTCCCCTCCTTTTTTCCCTTCCAGCCTGAATCTCCGTCAGTTGTGGTCATCTGACACTGACCGAGGCCAAGTTGATGGCATCTGAGGTTAACCATAGCCAGAGCTCAAAGTTTTTGAGACAGACCAAAGCCATAGGTGTATAGGTATTTGCCAGTAACCTAAACCGAAAGTGAAAACATCTGAATTTGACTTTAGCCATGACTGAAGACATCAGAGGCTGACATAGTGAACATCTAAATTTTTAGGTTTATAATCTCTTTTCCTTTTTGTTATCATTTTGCTTCACTACATCATGCTTGGAAGCACGTTATACATATAACAGGGCAGTCATGGTGTTTACACTTAGCAATAATACCTTTCTGTGCCATACATAAATGTATGAGGCATGTGCCCCCTCAACGCCTCGACGCAAGACACCGCTAACCAGTCTGTCTCCTGACACCACTGACAATCCTCACGGCGATAAGCCTGTCGACTTTTTTCTCGCTCACGTCATTTGGTGAGTTAACAAAGAAGCGCTGTTATCATGACTAGGTGGACCAAAGCAAAGGACTCAAAGTGAAACTTATCCTTCCAGGTTCGCACCACCATGCCGCACAACAATATTCGATTGTCACAAAGTTTCCTGGACCTCTCAGTCCTATATCAGTTTCTTTTCCAGCGTTCAGTCTCAGCGACCTCCTGTCTACTTACAAAAATGCACAAACTGTGCCTGTGGGGACAAAAAAAAAGCAAAAAAAAAAAAAAAAAAAAACCCCACAAAAAAAACAAACAAAAAAACCGCCCTTACATTATCCAGGGCGAAATGCTCCTGAAAGAAAATGATAAACGTTTTAGTCGTCAAATTATTCTTTGTATATATATATATATATATATATATATATATATATATATATATATATATATATAATAATTTTCATTGTCAAGTTCACGCAATCCACTCACTCTTCTCGCAAAGGTGCTCAACAGATACAGACACGAATTCAGCAATCCCTCCTTCCTTTACTGTTTACAAATACTCAAAGACATAAGCAGTAAACGAAATCAACCAAACAAAACCACGCAACACTTTCACATTTACTCAAAAACTCTCACCTTATACACTGTACTTGTTTTGCAGCGACGTGTCGCACTCGACTGGCACATTGCAGCACTTCACCTCCATCACAGCAGTTCACAACACCCCCCCATCATGCAGTAACAGGGAGATACGTTCGGAAATCCTTCCTCGCTCACAAAAGCCAGGCCATTCCCAGGCACGAGCGCTCTGGAATGTTCAGACCCGTAGACACCTAGTCTACACTAGCACTTGGTGCTGTATTTACATATTAAACTCTGGGGGAATGAGACTTTCCGACCTGAAATCACCTAATAGCCGGCTACCAAGCCAGGCTAGCTTACAGGGCCCATCCGCTCTCCGGGCTGTTTTCTTGCAGTCTGACAAGAAAAGAGACAGTCACACAATTACGTGCTCTGAACAGCACTCGCTTCCAAAACTCTGACCACACCATAGGTGTAAGGGTGAATTTTCTGTCCCGTGTCTAAATGTACCCGGATAATTTCTTTCAATATCTCCAGAGCGCTCTTCCTGACATTCATTCTCCTTTTTTTCAGCTTGTTTGCGTCTCCTACCTGAGGGCTCGTCAAGTATGCGCCAGCTGTGACCTTTAATATATAATAAAGTAGGACACCCCATGTGTCTTTCGAAAAACAAACAAGCAAACAAACAAATCCTGTGTGGCATGTGTCTTTTCAGAGCGTCATTGTCTCTACGGTACCATCAACCATTTTTTTCTCTTCTGCTCCAACCACCCATCCTTCAGGTAACAAATCAATCGCTCTGAGCTGTCTGTTCACTGATGAGCATGAAAGCATATGGTTCACATGAACGGACGAGCTCTGGCACAAGACTCTAAAATTCTTTTTTTTTTTTTTTCGATGGTCTCCACAAGCGATCCATGTTTTCCGTCGTCACACTCCCACCATATTCATACATACGAAACTGCCAGGAGTTTTTGGCTCAATCCCTGCATCATGTCAAAGAGAGATGGTGAAGTTGTTTTCCAGCGAACGTGCGAGGAAGAACTCTGCTGGAATTATTTCCTTCTGGCACGCTATTGGACACTAATACTTTTCATCCCCAGGATGGATTCCAAGCCGAAATCTAAAGATCTTTCATTTTGCTAACATGGTGTTTAATTTTGCTATGTGAGTTCGATAGCCTGCTGTATTTGTTCATTTCTAATTTGAAAAGAATTGTTATGGCCAAAATGTGATTTTTTGTTGTGCTACCGGTTCAGATGTAATCTCTTTAGCTTGTTGTGACATATGATACATTGCAAAGGATTTGAAAGAAAACACAATATTTATGACATATCGCCTTATCTACGCATGCATACACGCTCAGACTGTTCGTCACACACAGACACATGTGCGCACGCACATTCTCTCTCTCTCTCTCTCTCTCTCTCTCTCTCTCTCTCTCTCTCTCTCTCTCTCTCTCTCTCCGACATGCACACATCTGAGCACTTCTATCTCCTTCCCATCTTCACCCTGCCTCTCCAACACCACGTCCATGCCCTGCTCAACCACGTCCCTATATGAAAGTGCCCTCTGCTGTTTCTTCCCAGAACGCTGTTCCCAGTGCTACCCGGCCCTGGCGTGGGAGACATCTCTCACACTCAGGAAGACAGTCCCATTCCCCTCCTCCCTTCCTTCCTTCACCTGAAGGCCGCTGTACGCAGGTTGAGGAGTTCGTTCTGGAGATGCCATTGCAGCAGCTGGTGCATTCTGAACCTGGCACCGCTTCCAGACCGGACGAGGCTGACGTCACCAGCAGTCAGGGTGTGGACCTGCATCAGGACGCAGACGATCACGGTCCTCGAGGCAGCTGGGGCACTGGGGCTGTTCTTGGTGTCAGAGGTGTGCAGGCGTCTCCCGAGGCAGCGGAACATGTCGACACTGTGCCGTCAGCAGCCAGTTCTGCTTCCCGTCGTGCGGAAGATTCACTGCCTGCCTCTTCACACTCCTCCCTGGCTCCGCGGGCTGATCAACAACGTGACGTGTTATCTGGGTCATCACACCGACGAGGTGGATTAAGACAGCACTCCTCTGGCAGTGACGTTGTGACAAAAACTACCAGCAAAACTACCAGCGATGATAGAAGCCTTGCAGCCAACAGAACGGACGTCAAAGCTGTGAACCTCGTTGCTCATCCTCGTTGACGACAAGAAACCGTACTCAGAGACGTCAGTCCACGCTTGACGCCAGTCTGCGCCAGAAGAATAGAAGATATAGGCTAGGCCAAGGCTTATCACTTTGTGTTAGCAGGAATGAACGATGTGATTCTACTAGTTCTAATTCAAAACAAGTTTTTAATCATTTATGACATTCAATGTTGAAGGCTTATGGACCATCGCAGATGAATGTGATCTCACATTTTTGATAAATGAATATGATTTTGCTTTTTTTGTGAAACCTTTACTAAATCAATTCCTCAGTCCTCACTGTTCTCATGTCATAAAGCCCTTGATTCTCATACCATGAAAGACTTAGCTGGGTGTGCCAGCAAGAGTGTTTCAGCAATTATGAAGTTATTGTGGTCTGTGGTGAATTCTCCCCAAAAGTGTTTTTTTTCAGTCATCAGACTCGACTCCTGGGAACCGTCCGCGAAGGTTCGGCGGTTGCAGTATCGTGTCTGACACTCTTGCTACCTCGCTTGGTAGGGTGTCACGGTGAGCTCTCTCGGTCGACTGTGTGTTGGCTTGGCTTCCGAGCGTTTGTTTTTCTCTTTTTTCTGATCCAGGTGAGGTTATATGGGATGTGAGGAGTGGAAGGTGGTAACGATCGTGACCATGTAAATAATGTATAGACTGGGGGAAGTTGTGCCGTTAATTGGCGGTTATGTATTTAAGGTGAAAGCTACGGCGTTGTTTGGTCACATTTGTGAAGGTGCAAACCATAATATCTCGGGTGTGGCGCTTATTGTGGTTATTCCGTGATGGAGGAAAGATGGGGGGTGAAATGGTATTGTTTTGTGCGGCGTCGTATATGTCGTGCGAATGGTTAAACGCCACATGTGCTTGGTAAGGCCGCCTGAATTGTGACAGTAAGAAAAGCGGGGGTCGCGTAACTAAAAATATTTCCGTACATTCGTTATTTGGAGCAGACGCGTTAAACGTACGTGTAGGCTGTTGTGAAGTTCACTTATATAAGTGTAGGGAACAGGGTGATGTAGAGAATGGAGAGGGTGGTAGTCCTAGTTGGCTTGCTATGGTAATCAAATAAAGGGGTAGGTAAAGGGAGGGGGGGGGGTATGATGAGGGTAGGGGTAACTTATGGATACTTTAGTAGCGTATACAATAGTTAGGTTAAGGTTGGGTATTATAGAGGGGGGTAGCTTAAGGGTATCTTTGGGTTAAGAATAATACTTATATAAAGTGAGTGCAGGGATGTTAATTGTTATGTATATATGAATAGGTTTTCATGTGCGGTGCTATGATATGTGATGTGCTATCCCATGTTTGGTTGTGAGGAAACGATGGGGATGTAACTTAAGATTGAGAGAGTATTACCACAGGCATTTGTCAATACGGCTTTAAAAATGGAGATTTGAGGTCGATGCAGGGGTTTGCCTATTCTAGTTCGGTACCAATATATAGAGGGAATATACTGTCGACTGTTCTGTTGTTCTGTTAATGGTTTTTAGTAGTGATAGAATTGTATGTGAACAAGAGCTACAGTATGTTCTTAAATCGTCCATGGCATTAAGACAGACCTTGTGCTGTTAATGTCCCGACTGGTCAGTTTTTATTACTTTGCTGGTGACAATATTGGTTTTTTGATTAGTGTGCCACTGGTGTGAGCATTGTCCACCTTTATAGTCGCGTTGTATGAGGGAGGGGGGGTACATATTATGGAGAAATACAAACTCAGCCCCATGTGCAAATGAACTCTGGTGATTAAAAAAAAAACTGTTGTCTGGACCGATAAACATTTACGACTGCTAGTCAAAAAAACTCTGGTAGGAACAGCAGTGTGGCTGGGTTAAGTGGCGTTAAACCAGTATCGGTACCGTACCGTGTAGTTCATAAGGACGTTTTGTAACTGTAGGTGCTGACAGACTGACAGACCCCCCTGGCTTCCGCCTTTGACTCCCGCCCGCCTGGGCTGTCATTCCGGTTGGTTTTGCGCCTGAATCTATATCCTGGCAGCTGTCCTGTCATCCGCTGTGATGTCTGCTCTGATGGTCGCCTGACTTCCGCCTTGGCTTGGCTCTGACGCGCCCACCACCCGTACCAGTCCGAGGTGGAACCGACCCTTGGGTGGGTGCTAAGTGAGGCTGCGAGGGGGTGGGTGTGGTGTGGTGCCGCCTGCGCCCCACCTGCCTTTGCCGCTGGAGTCTGCGTCTGCCATTTTGGAGGAGAGTCCTACGTGCGTGACCTGTCCAGGTCACGTGTGTCCTCACCGCCAGCTTCCAGCCTGCGACTCTGTGACTGCAAGGTTGTTTTACGTAGGGTGTGTGTCACAATAGTTGTGAACTGCTGCAGACACACACTTTGTGATAGGTAGTGCACTCTACACTTTCATCGGTTTGGTGATCTCCAATCATCTTCAGTCTTCATTCTCCATTGTTAGTCTCCAGTCTTCATCATCGGGTAAGCTTTCAGTCATCGTCATCGTTTTGGGTCTCGACAGCAGCTGCGCCTCACTCTGTCGTCCTTCTTTCATCCCCGTCCGATTAGCCAGTGGTGATGTGGTGACTACTGATGGTTGTTGCGGAGACTTGCTAGGGTGGAGCCTGCCATTATGGTGTGTTGGCGGTGTGTGTGTGTGTGGGGGGGGGGCGTGTGCGAATGAATGTAGTTGGGAAACTGTTTGACAAGTATATATGTGTTTCTTAGTAATTTGATTATTTGAGGGGAAAGAAGTGTGGTGTGTGTTGTTTTAAATAAGTGCTCCTGGGTGAGCAAATTGCCAGCAGAGGTTGGTCAGGTTTGTCTTGAGCGGCTGGGTATCGCATGGGCACCAAGGGTTTCGGTGGCGCTGTCTAATTGCCTGGCAGTCCAGCCCCTGGTTACCATGTGATTCCGCCAGTGGGTGCCCCTTGTCTAGGTTGGACTCTCTCTGGGTGGGTCGGGATCCCTTGAGATTCCCAGCGACAGGAGGGCAAGTTGTTTATTGGTTGGTGTTTGTATGCACCGGAGTTGGGTCTGTGCTTGACCGCTGTGCACTTTGGGTGCTGTGGCGAAGGAATTTGCTGGGGTTTTATATGCCTGTCCTTTGAGTGCTCATGGGTTGTAATGTGAAAGTTAAGGTATATGTGCTGATGGGTGATTGTGAATGATTTGGGGAGTGACTGTAAATAAAATTGGCTGTTGTGCACCTGTATTCGTTTGCTTGTGTGTGTTGTTTTTGTAGTGCGTGTTTAGTATTTAGTTAGTGGGAGGGAGGATTTAAATAGGGAAACCCATTACATCCCTAGGGTGTTCCCTGTCACCGTCTTATACGTTGTGACATATATGGTGGAGATGCGGGGTACTTGAGTAGGTTTAGGTAGGTGTATAGTCGGGTTAGACTTGTTTTTCGGTTTTGGGGTAGAGTGATAGGGGCTTGTTTGTGTGGAGTTGTAAGTTGTGGTTTCATTGTCGCCTTTCCCCCTTTTTTCCGGTTGTTGTGGTGGTACGTTGACATGTTTTAAATGAATGCTGATAGGCTTTGCTGAATGTTGACATGTCATGATGAATTGTTGAGTATGCATAAGCCATGATTGTGTGTGTGAGAACGTTTGCACAAAACGTTCGTTATTGGTGCTGTGTGGCAACAGGGGAAAGTATGTTATAATAGGGGAGTTAGAGGTTGAGGGTAACTTCCTGGTTCATGTTACTGGGGGATTACGTTGGACTAAAGTTGGTTAACCTATACCTGGAGTGAGTGGGGTTAGGTGTTAGTTGAAAAAAAAAAAAAAAAGCTTTGTGAAGGGGTTGGTCTTGTTAGTGCGGCGGAGGCCTGGGCGTGCCGTGTCCGTGCGTAGTGGCAGTACGTGCGTTCCGTGCGTTGGGGTGCATTGGTTCGTTTGCGCTGCAACGTGGGGCCGTACGTCGGGGAGGTGGTACGTGTGTTGCGGTGTGCGGCATAGTCCGTGCGGGGCGGCGTGGTCCGTGCATAGCAACGTGTTTGCTGGGTTGGCGGTGATAGTCTGCGGTTGTGAGATCACGGGTGGACGATGGCGTCTGGTCCAGGATCGTAAACTTAGGTCCCATCGCGCGTTGGCAGCAAGAGTGAAGTCAGTGGTGAAAAAGGATATGAGTTCACTCCTACTGGGAGTACGGGTGTTGCTGTTGAGGCTGGCGCGGCTACCACCAGTAGGAAGGGGTCACGGGGTTTTGCTGGCCGAGGCTGCCTCCGGGGTCTGCAAAGTATGAGTTCACCAGGTGTGTCCCCGGTGCAGCGGTACACTTTGCTTGGGAAGGATTTGGGTCTGACAAGATAGAGTTGGCCCAGTTCGTTTGCGGATAATCTGGCTAAGGAGGAGGAACGGAGTCAAGAGTTGATTATAAAGAAAGCGCATAGGGGCCGGGAGTTGGTAGGGAAGAGCAGCGTGCTGCGGGCTAGATTCGCTAGAGAGGAGAAGGAGGATGAAGCTGCAGCTAGGCTGGCCAGAGAAGAGGAGGAGGCCGCAGATAGGAAAGAGGAGGCCGCACTTAGACTCGACCATTCTTCGGGCAGATGCCCAGAAGAAGGAAGATGAAGTTGCCCTCCAGAAGTCCCTGGCATGCCCAGGAGATAGTGGATAGTCAGGAAGAGTTTCGAAGCATGAAAAAGGATGTTGGGGAAACGTTTGAACAGTTTTCAGTGTCCTAGACCCGGTTAAAGGCTTACTTCAGTCCTGTGGCGTTCGGTTCGGCTGCTGGCAAGGACGAGACGAAGGCAGAGGATGTGAAGACCTGATCATGGAGGAACAGCTTTTATGGGACGTTGACTCCTGATTTCGTGACCGAGGTCCGTCGCACATCGCCCAGCAGTGCTAAGGCGGTGGCAAGGGAGGCGACTCGGTTGGCTGAGGCCCGCCGTATGGGCAGGGAATGCAGGGAGAGTAAGAGAAACTGGATCGGCAACGGGGAATGGTCAGGAAGGGAAGTCTAAGCCTGCAGGAGGCAAGGGCCAGGATCAGGCCACTGAGGTCAAGATCTCTCAAGCTATTGCGTCGAGTTCAGGCAAGCCGGCCAGGGATTCGCAGAGGCAGGTGACTTGTTACGAATGTGGTCAGCCTGGACATTACCAGCGTAATTGTCCCAATTCAAATGCCCAAGTGCGGTTCCTTGCAAGTTCTGGAGGTGAAGTCTATGCAGAGACGTCGACACCACTATGCATATCCTGCTGCAGGAAACCGTTCAGTCCACGGTGCCGAGTTAAGGTGGGAGAAGCATGGGCTGATGGAGTTAGGGACACCGGGGCGGTCGCACACCGTGGTTGCCGCAAGACTGGTACCCCTATGATGCGTACACTGGGAAGACCCAGATGGTGGTGCTGGCAGAGTCACGTTGCCGTAGTGTGCTGTTACCAGTGGCGTCAGTGATGTTAGATACACCATACTTTGTAGGCAAAGTGGAGGCTTTGGTGATGGAACACCCAGTCACCGACCGAGGTACTTTGTGGGGAACTTCATCATCCGTGAGGGAGCAATGGTACCAGAGAGGGTTCCAGTGTACCCCCGTGAGAGTGATTGGTGTGTCAGACGGGCACGTGAGACCGGCAGAGTCGCAGGTGGCTGTACTGACCCGCGCACAGACACGAGCGCTCGACAAGCCGATTGGGCCCTTTGTCCCTGAAGGAGCAAGTATTGGCGGTGACTCGAGAGGAGCTTATTCAGAAGCAGGACCAGGATGACAGTCTGGCCCAGCACGCGCGAAAGGCTGTCGCGGAAGGTTTTATTTTTCCAACCCCATGGGAAATAAGGTGTCCTTCCTGTGGAAAGATAAGGTTCTTATGCGACGCCACGAAAGTGCGAACGGCGTGGCGAACCAAGTGTGTGTACCTAGGTCATTGAGGAAGATAGTGTTGGCTCTTGGCCACGACATCCCAATGGCAGGGCATTTGGGATCCAACAAGACTAAGGATCGTATTTTTCCATATTTCTACTGGCCAGGGATGTGCGGGAGATATCGGCAGATATGTGAAGTCATGTCCCAATTGTCAGCGCACCCTCGACAAGGGCGTGTAAGACCCGGTACCCCTAGTCAAGATGCCAGTGGTGAAAGAACCATTTGACAGAGTTGGCGTGGACATCATCGGGCCAATTGCACCTATGTCAGCATCAGGAAGTAGGTATATTCTGGTGCAAGTGGATTTTGCGACCAGGTATCCCGAGGCCGTCCCTCTTCGAGCTATCACGTCTGAGACTGTGGCAGAAGCGTTGTTCTCAATGTGGTCGCGAACGGGTATACCCTCCTCGGTTCTCACTGACAGAGGAACGCAGTTCACCAGCGAAACGATGAGCCAGGTATTCAAGCTGCTGTCAGTGAAAGGGCTGCGTACTACTCCGTATCACGCTCAATGTAATGGTCTTGTGGTGGAGCGATTCAATGGCACATTGAAAAGGATGCTACGTAGACTCGCCCAAGACAGACCAGAGGAGTGGGACCGATGGATACCAGCATTACTCTTCGCATACCGAGAGGTTCCTCAACAGAGCACAGGGTTTTTCTCCATTTGAGATGCTCTACGGACGTCGGGTGAGAGGCCCTATGAGTGTGTTGCGCGATCTCTGGTCGAAGCCTGAGAACGTAGACACACAGACTGCAGCCAAAATATGTGTTTTGATTTGCGCAACAGGATCGCCGAGACCTGTGAGATCGCCCAAGGGAACTTAGAGAAAGCGTCGGCCAGGTACAAACAGCACTTCGATGTGAAGGCACGACCTCGTGTTCTCCAACCGGGGACGAGGGTCTTGATCCTGCGCCAGTGAAGAATAACAAGCTGGAGTTGGCATGGCAGGGTCCTTTCCCCGTGGTGGCGAGGGTTGGCGAGGCAGACTACAAGATTCGGGTACGCGGACAGGAGAAGCTCTACCACGCCAATTTGCTGAAGGAGTTTGTAGAGAGAGACAGTGAGTTGGAACAGACAACCGTGGCTGCTGTGATCACTCAAGAGGAGGATCCCAGGGTTATTCCTACCCTTCGGAAGGATATTCCTTTGGTACCTTTGACTACAACCGAGACAGCGAAGGATGTGGTCATTGGTGCAGAGGGTGGCCCAGTTCCGGGAACAACTTCGGCAGTTGATAGAGGAGTTTAAGGATGTGTTGACTGACCTGCCTGGGGAGACAACGCTGGAGACGTGCGAAATCAAATTGAGCACGGATGTTCCGGTGCGCGCTAAGCCATACCCAGTGCCCTACTCACAGCGTGAATGCGTCCGAGAAGAAGTGGAAACAGTGCTCAGGATGGGGGTGATAGAGAAATCTGTGTCACCGTATTGTTCTCTCCGATTGTGCTAGTTAAAAAGGAAGACGGTAAGATACGATTTTGCGTGGACTTCCGCCGTCTTAACAAAGTACTGGAGTTCGATACTGAGTCAGTTGGACGCGTGAGGCATTGAGTGGTTGTAATGAATTCTTTTTTTTTTTTTCGGGTTGTTCATACTGTTCATGTTGCTGCTCTTTGCGCGTGTTTGCTATGGTGGGGTATTTAAAAGACAGGCTTTAAATCTCAGGATGGGGGTATTGTCACGCGCAAGACGCCGTTGCGTTTTTTTGTCGTTGAGGCGTGTAGCCGTTGTAATTCTGGCTTGCGTGCTAAGGGAGGTAAGTCCAGGCGAGAAGATCTGTGGGTGCGATGTTCACGTGTGTGTGACCATCATCACTGTGAGGGTCAGCTTGTGTTGTTGTTGTCTATTGGTTGAGGGAAGCTGGTGAGCTGTCGTCAGTTTGTCGACTGGGATGCTAGCTTGGCTTCTCTCACTCAGTTTCGACTCCTGGAACCGTCCGTGAAGGTTCGGCGGGTTGCAGTATCGTGTCTGACACTCTTGCTACCCTCGCTTGGTTCTTGGTAGGGTGTCACGGTGAGCTCTCGGTCGACTGTGTGTTGGCTTGGCTTCTGAGCGTTTGTTTCTCTGTTTCGGTGTGCCGTCTGCAGTTTACGTTGAGCAGTGGTGCAGAGGCGTCCACTAGTACACTGCAGCGCGGGTGTCCTGTCCTGTCCTGGGTGTCGACCGTCCTGTGAGGGAGACGGAGGTCTTCAAGGTCGGGTCCTGCTTCCAGGTGTCGGTGTGCTGTTTTTTTTCTGATCCAGGTGAGGTTATATGGGATGTGAGGAGTGGAAGGTGGTAACGATCGTGACCATGTAAATAATGTTTAGACTGGGGGAAGTTGTGCCGTTAATTGGCGGTTATGTATTTAAGGTGAAGCTACGGCGTTGTTTGGTCACATTTGTGAAGGTGCAAACCATAATATCTCGGGTGTGGCGCTTATTGTGGTTATTCCGTGATGGAGGAAAGATGGGGGGGGTAATGAAATGGTATTGTTTGTGCGGCGTCGTATATGTCGTGTGTGCGAAATGGTTTTAAACGCCACATGTGCTTGGTAAGGCCGCCTGAATTGTGACAGTAAGAAAAAGCAGGGTCGCGTGGCTAAAAATATTTCTGTACATTCCTTATTTTGGAGCAGACGCGTTAAACGTACGTGTAGGCTGTTGTGAAGTTCGCTTATATAAGCTGTAGGGAACAGGGTGATGTAGAGAATGGAGAGGGTGGTAGTCCTAGTTTGCTCTTGCTATGGTAATCAAATAAAAGGGGTAGGTAAGGGGGGGGTGGGTATGATGAGGGTAGGGGTAGGGTTATGGATACTTATGGATACTTTAGCGTATACAATAGTTAGGTTAAGGTTTGGTATTATATAGAGGGGGGTAGCTTAAGGGTATCTTTGGGTTAAGAATAATACTTATTATAAAGTGAGTGCAGGGATGTTAATTGTTATGTATATGAATAGGTTTTCATGTGCGGTGCTATGATATGTGATGTGCTATCCCATGTTTGGTTGTGAGGAAATGCGGTTATGCGATCATGTTTTTTTTTTTTTTACATTTTACTGATCTAGTGTCGATGGGGATGTAACTTAAGATTGAGAGAGTGTTACCACAGGCATTTGTCAATACGGCTTTAAAAAATGGAGATTTAAGGTCGATGCAGGTTTGCCTATTCTAGTTCGGTACCAAGTATAGAGGGAATACTGTCGACTGTTCTGTGTGTTCTGTTAATGGTTTAGTAGTGATAGAATTGTATGTGAACAAGAGCTACAGTATGCTCTTAAAATCGTCCATGGCATTGAGACAGACCTTGTGCTGTTAATGTCCGACTGGTCAGTTCTATTACTTTGCTGGTGACAATATTGGTTTTTGATTAGTGTGCCACTGGTGTGAGCATTGTCCACCTTTATAGTCGCGTTGTATGAGGTGGGGGGTACATATTATGGAGAAATACAAACTCAGCCCCATGTGCAAATGAACTCTGGTAATTTAAAAAAAAAAAACTGTTGTCTGGACCGATAACATTTACGACTGCTAGTCAAAAACTCTGGTAGGAACAGCAGTGGGCTGGGTTAAGTGGCGTTAAACCAGTATCGGTACCGTGTAGTCATAAGGACGTTTTGTAACTGTAGGTGCTGACAGACCGCCCTGGCTTCCGCCTTTGACTCCCGCCTGGGCTGTCATTCCCGGTTTGCGCCTGAATCTACCCTGGCAGCTGTCCTGTCATCCGCTGTGATGTCTGCTCTCTGATGGTCGCCTGACTTCCGCCTTGGCTTGGCACTAGCGCGCCCACCACCCGTACCAGTCCGAGGTGGAACCGACCTTGGGTGGGTGCTAAGTGAGGCTGCGAGGGGTGTGGGATGTGGTGTCACCTGCCGCCTGCGTCTGCCAGTTGGAGGAGAGTCCTACGTGCGTGACCTGTCCAGGTCACGTGTGTCCTCACCGCCAGCTTCCAGCCTGCGACTCTGTGACTGCAAGGTTGTTTACGTAGGGTGTGATAGTTAAACTACTGCAGACACACACTTTGTGATAGGTAGTGCACTCTACACTTTCATCGGTTGGTGATCTCCAATCATCTTCAGTCTCCATTGTTAGTCTCCAGTCTTCATCATCGGGTAAGCTTCAGTCATCGTCATCGTTTGGGTCTCGACAGCTGCGCCGCACTCTGTCGTCCTTCTTCATCCCCGTCCGATTAGCCAGTGGTGATGTGGTGACTACTGATGGTTGCGGAGACTTGCTAGGGTGGAGCTGCCATTAATGGTGTTGGCGGATGTGTGTGTGGGCGGGGGCGTGCGAATGTGTGAGTTGGGAAACTGTTTGACAAGTATATATGTGTTTCTTAGTAATTTGATTATTTGAGGGAAGAAGTGGGTGGGTGTGTTTATTAAATAAGTGCTCCTGGGTGAGCAAATTGCCAGCAGAGGTTGGTCAGGTTATCTTGAGCGGCTGGGTATCGCATGGGCACCAAGGGTTCGGTGGCGCTGTCTAATTGCCTGGCAGTCCAGCCCCTGGTTACCATGTGATTCCGCCAGTGGTGCCCCTTGTCTAGGTTGGACTCTGGGTGGGTCGGGATCCCTCGAGATTCCCAGCGACAGGAGGGCAAGTTGTTATTGTTGGTGTTTGTATGCACCGGAGTTGGGTCTGTGCTTGACCGCTGTGCACTTGGGTGCTGTGGCGAAGGAATTTGCTGGGGTTTATATGCCTGTCCTTTGAGTGCTCATGGGTTGTAATGTGAAGTTAAGGTATATGTGCTGATGGGTGATTGTGAATGATTGTGGGAATGATTGTAAATAAAATTGGATGTTTGTGCACCTGTATTCGTTTGCTTGTGTCTGTTTTGTAGTGCGTGTTAGTATTAGTTAGTGGGAGGGAGGATTTAAATAGGGAAAACCCATTACATCCCCAGGGTGTTCCCTGTCACCGTCTTATACGTTGTGACACTTGTGATTCAGAAATTTGCGGCTTGTCCGAGGTCCAAGACGAAATTGAAAGAGTACATCTCACAGCTTTGAAGCGATTTCTTGGTGTAAGTTATAAGTCTCCACCAAGAGAATGATTTACGGGGAAACTGGAAGGTAACCCCTCTTTGTGGCTACTTACTCCAGATGTATTAAAATTTGGCTGAGATTGACAAGATTAGATCATTTAAGGTACTCATAAAAGGCCTACAATATGTTGTTGGAATTGCAGAGTCATAATTATTCTACTCGGGCATGCAGCGTACGCAACATTTTGTTTAAATATGGATTTGGAATCGTTTGGGAGTCGCAAGGTGTTGGAAATGTTAAAGCTTTATAGCAGAATTTAAACAAGGTCTTATTGACTGTTTAAGCAGGACTGGAGATCTTCTTTATCTTCTCATGATTTTTTTTTTACGTGTATTCCTTTTTCAAACGCGATGTTATTTGCTCTGAGTATGTATCTTTAATTACGAATATAACTGTGAGAAAGTATTTTACAAGGTTTAGAACAGGGATGTCCCTTTTGAAGTCTCACTTTTAGTTTCAACCTGGTCGTAATACTGATTCTCGCTGTCCTTTTTGTTGTGACGTTGAAGAGAGTGAAATGCATTTTCTCTTAATATGTCCAATGTATGAAGATATTCGTGCCCTTTTTATTCCGCACCAATTCTGGAGGCAGCCGTCTCTTTTAAAAATGGATATCTTTGATGTCTGGCACAAACCAAAAACTGATAAAAGAGGTCGCACTTTTTGTTCACAAAGCTCTCTGTATCAGAAACCTGAATTCCTAGTGTGTACATTAGTAACTGTGTTTAGTTGCTCCATTGCCAATTGTGTCTTAACTGCTTCATTGGTTACATTTTCTGTATGTTTAAATAGATTTGTATATACTGTTCTGGCGAATAAGTATGATTTAGCTGTGATCCTTTTTTTCTGCGTGCGTGCTTGATCATGTGTCACGATCTTTTATGTGTTTAATTGTGATGGGCCAGCAGCCTTGAAATTAAAGAATCAATCAATCAATTTCTCTAACATGCACACATCTGAGCACTTCTAGCTCCTGAAAAAGGCATACGCAACAAAATGGCCGGCACAGTGTACGCGCTCAACTGATTGACAATACAGTGGAAATCATGTTAAACGTGGTATAGCTTGTGTGCCTGTCCAAAAGGACTTGGGCAAGTGCATGCGTCAATGTATGTATAAATCATGCTGAAAGATAACACATGTTCTTTACAAACAGGCGAGGTTTACTGTATACGTATAACGTACAAGGTATTATTCCTTCACAGAAACCATTAGCTACTGTACACTCATGACGTAACACAAGGTATTATTCTTCCACAGAAACCATTAGCTACTGTACACCCGTGACGTAACACAAGGTATTATTCCTTCACAGAAACCATGAGCTACTGTACACCCATGACGTAACACAAGGTATTATTCCTTCACAGAAACCATGAGTCACTGTACACCCATGACGTAACACAAGGTATTACTCCTTTACAGAAACCATGAGCTACTGTACACCCATGACGTAACACAGGTACTATTCCTTCACAGAAACCATGAGCTATATACACCCATGACGTAACACAAGGTGCTATCCCTTCACAGAAACATGAGCTATGTAACACCCATGACGCAACAAAGTATTATTCCTTCACAGAAACCATGCGCTACAGTAACCCATGGCGTAAGACAAGGTATCATTTGCCATGCACCGCATTTGCATACACTCAATCACAAACACAGCATGTTCACTCCATGCGCACGCGTCTACTCCATTCATTTAAAGGAGAGACTGAGGAAACAGAATCCACTTTTTTGTGCTCCCTTTACAAAAACCAAAACCAAAGATGGTCACAATGACTATCAACACTAACCACGACATCATGCAAGTCTTCTGAACAACTTTCGTTCCGATTTTTCTCAAAACACTACAAATTATTTGCCGTCAGTTCATCTCTTTTTATGTTTCAATGTACAACACATACGGCATTACATTTTTTTTCGTTTCTTTCTCTTCGAACAATACATAGTTTCATAGGAATTTAGTTTCTCGTGTACGATTTTCACCAGCAGGAATCAAGCTTTTAGGAGATAGGTACGGTCCACTGAGCTTTTCCATTGGGAATCAATATAATACCAAAACAGAATCTCTAGCAGACTTATGTCTGCTCTACATCATGATCACTCTCAGGTGACTGGGAAAGCACAGTTTTCCGTAAAACCCCCCAAGGTAAAAAATATATTTAACTATCTGGACCCAAGTCAAGAGACCTATCCTCCTGTCTGGCAACTCCTGGTCTGCCATACAGATCGGGGACACACCTGTCCTACAAACAGTGAGCTTCTCT
>JADBJO010003511.1:42500-46341 GCA_016801955.1 Conus betulinus
AGAAAATATAAAAAGATAACCTCTTAAGACACAAGTGCTGAGGGCCAGTTCTTGGAATGAATCCGCAAGGGACTAAATTACAATGAAACAATAAATTCCAAGGATAAGTACCGAGCACCGTTCCAGCAACTTACAGAGCAGCTAGGTGTTGCAAATGACTGCAAGAAATATTGAATTATAAACAAAGCTTGCTCTTATGTCTCAGATTGTAGAAATAGGGGGGTGATAAGCCTTCACATTTGCAGTGGTAGATGATTCTGCCTATCTGACAATATGTGCTTGAGTGGGTGAATGGGGAAGAAATAAATGCTTCTCAAAATGAACCTTCAGCAAGCTTATAGTCTCCAAAGAGGGAGACCATCTCCAATGGGGAGAAAGCTCACTAACATATAACTCCTGGTCAGATACCGGTATTTCGAAACCTGATTGTTTCTCCCTCAGTGACCGCGGAAAGTGGTAATTTGACTCCTCTGCCTTTTCGGTTTTAAGAAGAATGCCATACCAGAAAAAAGGCTGGTGTGCAATACCCTGATATGTTTGTTGAGTTTTCAAAAAAAAACTAACTAAAGATGCCACCTAAGAAGCAAAAGAAAATCATGAAAGAGCAAAACAAGCTACATTTTCTTGTGAAAATTAGAAAATATAAAAAGATAACCTCTTAAGACACAAGTGCTGAGGGCCAGTTCTTGGAATGAATCCCACAAGGACTAAATTACACAGAAACAATAAATTCCACTTTCCGCGGTCACTGAGGAGAAACAATCAGGTTTCGAAATACCGGTATCTGACCAGGAGTTATATGTTAGTGAGCTTTCTCCCCATTGGAGATGGTCTCCCTCTTTGGAGACTATAAGCTTGCTGAAGGTTCATTTTGAGAAGCATTTATTTATTCCCCATTCACCCACTCAAGCACATACTGTCAGATAGGCAGAATCATCTACCACTGCAGATATGAAGGCTTACCACCCCCCTATTTCTACAATCTGAGACATAAGAGCAAGCTTTGTTTATAATTCAATATTTCTTGCAGTCATTGCAACACCTAGCTGCTCTGTAAGTTGCTGGAACGGCGCTCGGTACTTATCCTTGGAATTTATTGTTTCATTGTAATTTAGTCCCTTGCGGATTCATTCCAAGAACTGGCCCTCAGCACTTGTGTCTTAAGAGGTTATCTTTTTTTATATTTTCTACTTTTCACAAGAAAATGTAGCTTGTTTTGCTCTTTCATGATTTTCTTTTGCTTCTTAGGTGGCACCTTTAGTTAGTTTTTTTGAAAACTCAACAAACATATGGTATTGCACACCAGCCTTTTTCTGGTATAGCATTCTTCTTAAAACCGAAAAGGCAGAGGAGTCAAATTACCACTTTCCGCGGTCACTGAGGAGAAACAATCAGGTTTCGAAATACCGGTATCTGACCAGGAGTTATATGTTAGTGAGCTTTCTCCCTGGAGATGGTCTCCCTCTTTGGAGACTATAAGCTTGCTGAAGGTTCATTTTGAGAAGCATTTATTTATTCCCCATTCACCCACTCAAGCACATACTGTCAGTTAGGCAGAATCATCTACCACTGCAGATATGAAGGCTTACCACCCCCCTATTTCTACAATCTGAGACATAAGAGCAAGCTTTGTTTATAATTCAATATTTCTTGCAGTCATTGCAACACCTAGCTGCTCTGTAAGTTGCTGGAACGGTGCTCGGTACTTATCCTTGGAAATTTATTGTTTCATTGTAATTTAGTCCCTTGCGGATTCATTCCAGAAACTGGCCCTCAGCACTTGTGTCTTAAGAGGTTATCTTTTTATATTTTCTACTTTTCACAAGAAAATGTAGCTTGTTTTGCTCTTTCATGATTTTCTTTTGCTTCTTAGGTGGCACCTTTAGTTAGTTTTTTTTGAAAACTCAACAAACATACTATGGTATTGCACACCAGCCTTTTTCTGGTATAGCATTCTTCTTTTAAAAAAACCGAAAAGGCAGAGGAGTCAAATTACCACTTTCCGCGGTCACTGAGGAGAAACAATCAGGTTTCGAAATACCGGTATCTGACCAGGAGTTATATGTTAGTGAGCTTTCTCCCCATTGGAGATGGTCTCTCCCTCTTTGGAGACTATAAGCTTGCTGAAGGTTCATTTTGAGAAGCATTTATTTATCCCCATTCACCCACTCAAGCACATACTGTCAGTTAGGCAGAATCATCTACCACTGCAGATATGAAGGCTTACCACCCCCCTATTTCTACAATCTGAGACATAAGAGAGCAAGCTTTGTTTATAATTCAATATTTCTTGCAGTCATTGCAACACCTAGCTGCTCTGTAAGTTGCTGGAACGGTGCTCGGTACTATCCTTGGAATTTATTGTTTCATTGTAATTTAGTCCCTTGCGGATTCATTCCAAGAACTGGCCCTCAGCACTTGTGTCTTAAGAGGTTATCTTTTTATATTTTCTACTTTTCACAAGAAAATGTAGCTTGTTTTGCTCTTTCATGATTTTCTTTTGCTTCTTAGGTGGCACCTTTAGTTAGTTTTTTTTGAAAACTCAACAAACATACTATGGTATTGCACACCAGCCTTTTTCTGGTATAGCATTCTTCTTAAAACCGAAAAGGCAGAGGAGTCAAATTACCACTTTCTGCGGTCACTGAGGAGAGAAACAATCAGGTTTCGAAATACCGGTATCTGACCAGGAGTTATATGTTAGTGAGCTTTTCTCCCATTGGAGATGGTCTCTCCTCTTGGAGACTATAAGCTTGCTGAAGGTTCATTTTGAGAAGCAGCATTATTATTTCCCCATTCACCCACTCAAGCACGTACTGTCAGTTAGGCAGAATCATCTTCCACTGCAGATACGAAGGCTTACCACCCCCCTATATATACACTGCTTGCATAAAGTTTTTAGTTTTCAACAACTTTTTTCCTCTGCATACTTTCGTTTTGGTTTAATTCTACTACCTTTCGTTGGCTGTTTTGGGGGTGCTGCTGGATTCTTTTTCGAACCCTTGGCGGTTGGAACACCACAGAATTATGGACTGTAGTGTGTCTCTATCTGACGCCAAGAGCACAGACACAATCAGCCGTGTCCCTGATGAGTCCAATCCAGCGGACGAAAGGCCTCGGAGCAGGCGATACATATAGATCTGCCTTCGAGAGGGATTGCGATAGTTTCTTCATGCAGCTAGTGACGGGTTTTCACATTTATGACATACATTTTCCCATTTACTTCATCCTCAACATTTTTTTTTTGTTTTGTTTGCTTTTTTTTTTTTTCCTCTCAATTTCAAATCTTTGCCCAAGTCATTACTATAATGTTGGAAGAAGTGTTAACCTGCACTTGTTTTTCTCCCACTACTTAATTGTTCAGCATATATTGTTTGGTCAATCAGTGGATGATTGCATCTCTTAGGAGATCCAAGGAAAGGTTATTCTGCACAATTCTTAGCCGCTGACAATGCTTGGGTTATTGAACAGCAGAGCTGACCACTCAGACTGTTCCATATCTTTTGATCTCCCTTGCATCCTTAATGGATCCTCAAGCATAGGCTCAAAGATTGTCTCTTACATTTTATACTGTTTTTCATGTTTTTAGTTTTTCAACAACTTTTTTCCTCTCCACACTTTCGTTTTGTTTAATTCTATTACCTTTCGCTGGCTGCTTTGAGGGTGCTGCTGGATTCTTTTTCGAACCCTTGGCGGTCGGAACACCACAGAATTATGGACTGTAGTGTGTCTCCATCTGCCGCCAAGAGCACAGACGCAATCAGCCGTGTATTCCTGATGAGTCCGATCCAGCGGACGAAAGGCCTCGGAGTGACATACATTTTCCCATTACTTCATCTTC
>JADBJO010003511.1:49283-51783 GCA_016801955.1 Conus betulinus
TACCAAGCGTGAGCATGAAATACAGTAATACCATGCATTGTGAAGAGAGGTGTGAAGAGAGGAGGTGTGAAGAGAGGTGGTGAAGAGAGGTGTGAAGAGAGGTGTGAAGAGAGGTGTGAAGAGAGGTGTGAAGAGAGGTGTGACGAGAGGTGTGACGAGAGAGGTTGTGAAGAGAGGTGTGAAGAGAGGTGTGAAGAGAGTGTGAAGAGAGGTGTGACGAGAGGTGTGGACGAGAGGTGTGAAGAGAGGTGTGACATGTGTGTGTTTCCATCGTCCCCCATTCCCTTGCACTCCCCTGCCCCCTCAAAACACACACACACACACACACACACCACACACACACACACACACACACACACACACACACACAAACACACCACACACACACACACACCACACACACACACACACACACACACACACACACACACACACACACACACACGTACACACACACACACACACAACACGTACACACACACACACACACGTACACACCACAACACACACACACACACACACACCACACACACATACACACAACACACACACACACACACACACACACACACACACACACACACACGTACACACACACACACCACACACACACCACACACACACACAACACACGTACACACACACACACACACACACACACACACACCACACACACACACACACACGTACACGCATACACGCACACACGCGCGCGCGCGCGCACGCACGCAATGGTAGACACAACAGTGAGTTGTGGGGATGGAGTGAAATAGGGGGGGGGGGGGGGGAATCGGCGAAAGAGGAAGGGATATTCAGTTTAACGTGTTGCTGTCTGTTTGATTTACAGAGTATAAAATGTAATAATGTTATGTCTGAAACTGTCGATTTATGCATGCTGTTCTGGTGTGCAGATGATAAAAAAGCTGCAAAAAAAAGCCTTGAGGTCAGAATGTCTTCATATCAGTGTGTGTGTGTGGTGTGTGTGTGTGTGGTGTGTGTGTGTGTGTGTGTGTGTCTGTCTGTCTGTCTGTCTGTGTGTCTGTGTGTGTGGGTGTGTGTGTGTTGTGTGTGTGTGTGTGTGTGTGTGGTGTGTGTGTGGTGTGTGTGTGTGTGTGTGTTGTGTGTGTGTGTGTGTAACAGAGAGAGAGAGAGAGAGACAAGAGACAAAGAAGAAGAAGAAGAAGAGAGAGAGAGAGAGAGAGTTTATGTATGCATGTGTTGTATATGTGCGTTGCCATTGAGTGTACATCACAAGATTCCCTTTTCCGGAATAATAATACTACACAGGGAACACTTAGATCTTCTTCAATAAACCACGAATACAATTCATTACACACACTTAATGATTACTTTTCATCAAACTATAAATGTCTTTCGTCATGTCACAAATATTCATTCTTCCTCTTGTATAATGACAAGAATGTTCATTTCAATTCATACTATCACCAGATTTTAAAAGTTTTTTTTTTGTTTGTTTGTTTTTTTCAAAAGATTCATCGACTTCAATACATGTAAAAGAAAGATTTCCACACGTTCTTGTTTACCAACACACAACTATTCAATGTTCATATCAAGAGTGAATTAAATACTCATCCACATCAAAAATCATATATAAAGTATATAAAGTCTCTGTCGCTCACTCTGGGAGCTTATTATCCATAGCATCAAAATTCTCCCTCGTTTTGTAAACCACATCACACTTTTTTTCATCGAAGTTCATAACTAATTAAGTCACAGAATAAACAAAATCTTTATTATTTTACCCCTGAAAACCACTTCCTTTAACACTCACTTCATCTATTCATGTCTTCTGACAGCATTTTGTTTTGTTACCCTATCGAGTCACAGGATAACAGAACACAATAAATGTATTTCTTTTCTAAACCAAACCTTCACAAGTGCGCTGAGGAAGTTTCAGTCGCTCCTAAACGGGAATACGGTTTCGGTTTGCTAAACAAATAAATATTGAATGATAAATACCTGACTGCCACAAAAAGCTGGGTCCGTCTTCGGCCTTCTGGAATGCTGCAGAGCCGGAATCACTGCAGAGACTGCCTAACCGGTTCAGGTCACTTGGCTTTAACGGTGCGCAGGTGAGTAGCAGTCAGGTAAACTTTTCAACCAGCTTCCGGAGGACTACCTTCTGGTTAGCACGGCTGCATGAAAATTTGTGACCGGACGGGAAACGGTCCGTCACAGTGTGTGTGTGTGTGTGTGTGTGTGTGTGTGTGTGTGTGTGTGTGTGTGTGTGTGTGTGTGTGTCTGTGTGTGTGTACTGGATTTGGGTGGAGGGTAAGGTGGACTTTAAAATCGAATCGTGTTTTCCAAGTGAATTGCATGCCGTTCTAGCTGGCTAACATTTCGAAAAGTTGTCAACGATGGCAATTTGCTAACTTATCCAAAAATAGTCAGTTGAGACGGAAGTTAAATATCCAGAAAACATGTTCCAGTCTTATATCTAAGCACATGTTTTAATGTTCAGTAGCTTCCTTGTTATGAG
>JADBJO010003511.1:56783-74283 GCA_016801955.1 Conus betulinus
TCTCTCTCTCTCTCTCTCTCTCTCTCTCTCTCTCTCTCTTTTTTTTTTTTTTTTTCTCTCTCCTCCCTTTTCCTCCTCCTCTCTTAACTCTACCCTCTTTGCTCGTGCGCTATTCCTCGAACTCAACTCAACCTCTCTCCCACTGTCCCTCTGTCAACTCATTCACCACTTTGGCTTCACAAGGGGTGTATTGCGCACGTTAATGTCTGTACTGTTTTTATTTTTTTGTTGTTGTTGTTGTTGCCGAGGAAGGCATATTGCCGAAAATTTCTTGCCCTGTTTTGTGTCGTTCATTAAAACCTCGTGTGGTCTTCTGCTTTTTCGTCTGGTTCTGGTAACGCTCCAGTTTGTTTCATTTGGCTTTCATACTGAAACCGACATAATCTTACATCTGTCATCCAGTTCTTTTTGCTTCTTTAATCTAAATACAATAGCATTTAATATGCTTTCGTTGGGTAGCCTGTGTTCATCCATATGTACTCACTCTAACCAGTAGTGAATGCTTCAAACAACATATATTTAATAGTTAAAGAAAATCTGCAAAATTCATTATACACAAGATCTTTGTGGTGTTTGCATATAAACAGACAAAAATTCATAAGGGCAAAGAAGTGGACCTTTTTTTTAAATACTGTGCAGCGTTTTCCATTCCCCATCTTTCAGAACCACATTGTATTACTAGCTGTATCTGGGCATCAAAAAGTTTTAGAAAAACAACAGAATAATGATAGGACTGACTTAACTTCTGCATGCTACTCAAAAGTGTCCTTTTTGCCTTGCTAGCAATATCTCTACATGCCACAGTAAAGCTTAATATTGTTGAAAAATAAACACTTAGGTACTTATACGCATTTACCACAGACATCATATCGCCATCATATACCCATCTTTTTCGCACACCCAGATAACCACCTTTTCTTAAAAAAAAAAAAAAAAAAACAATATTACTCTGATCCACATTCACTTTGAAACATACTGAAGAGGATGCTCTCTGTAAACTATTTTATTCTGTTTGCAAACCAAAGATATTCTCAGACAGAAGGACAACATCGTCAGCCAGCCAGTAAAAAGGATAAACGATCAAGCGAACGGAATGTTGTTCATTCAGCCATTTCAAGAACTCACAAGACGCTCTTCACTTTCGAGCCACATCATGGGCAATGTCATCGATGAACCGTTTCCACCTGGTGGACTCGACATGCCATAGAGATGTTGAGAGGACATGCTGTTCAAGCCATGCCATAAAAAATGTTGGCAATCGACGGGGCCATGGGGGTGTGCCATTCCTAGAGCTGCTTGAAAAAGTCACCATCATATTCGTACGCATTTGTTCTGTAGTATATGTTGGACAATGTCCAGGAGCTTGGTCATGCTTAGTAGGTCGGGATAGTTGTCAAGGCTTGGTGTCAGTATGTCGCGGAGTGACATTTCTACTTCTGTGTGTGGAATGTTCAAATGCAGGCCAACCACTTCTATTGTGCCGAAACAGTTTTGTGGAAGTGGTCCAGTCTTGTTCCACTTCTCTTTCGTTTGTTGAAAATGCGTGGTGTCTTGCAGGTACGATGGTAGTGACTTCACTGAGGGCTGTAGCCAGCGGTTCACACGTTTCGACAGATTCTTCATGGGTCCCTCGATTTCCGACACAATGGGCCTGCCTGGGAGGGGGGGAGGGGGGGGGGGGGCGTGTTTGTGAAGACTTTCTTAGGTATATGATAAAAGTATAGGGTCTTCATTGTGTCTGGGTTTGTCACCCCACTTATAGCAGCTGTCGTCGATCATTTTTGCATCGTAGAGTTGTTCGATGAACATGTTGGATGTGTTGGGAGTGTCCCCGGTTGGGTCCTGGGGGAGGCAGTTGTACGCATTTGGGTCATTCAGTTGCCGTAAGCCCTCTTCTTTCCAAGTGTCAAAATTCTGAACTACGACGACTCCGCCTTTGTCTGCAGGTGTAATGCGTACGGACCCTGTTGCATACCAGTTGTCATAGTTCATCGATGACTTGCTTGTGTTGTCGGCTTAAGTTCTGTTTTCGGTTAGCTTGAGGGGTATGAGCCAGGGTCTTGCTTTGTAGAATCTGGCAGTATGCTTCAAGGGCCTGGTCTCATTCTGAGGGAGGTTGCCAGCCTGTGTTTTTGTAGAATTTGGGTCTGGATGGTGTCTGGTTGGGCGTGTCTTCCTGAAAAAAAGAACTCGCGTAGCCGGAACCATCTGTTGCCTTTATGTACGTCGTTATGCAATTCCAAATCGTTGTAGGGTCCTGGGGTGGGGAAAAACTGTGGTCCCAATTTCAGGACTTCCAACTGTTTTTTTTTTTTTTTTGTTTGTTTGTTTTTTTTTTCCCCCTCCTGCAACAGGAATGTCCAACAGTTTAACCACCTGGGTCGATTCTGATGTCACGTTAATAGGATGGTACCGTCCGAAACGACGGTTTCGTTTCTGGTGATTGTAGTTTATCATGTGGTCTGGGTGCAGTCTGTGTGTGTGGTTGTTACGATGTTTGGCGCCACAAGGTGTGAGGTTATCCATGTTTTTGGGATGTTCCTTCCAGCGGCATTTAAGAACATCCGCCTTGAGCCTCCGGTGAATCATGTGTTTGTGGGTGTTCCACTGTAGTGCGCACCGACTTGGTTGTTGTTGACAAAGAAGTGTCGGAGCTCATGCCTGGGCCGTCAGTTCTTGGCCGGCGATGGCGGTTCGTTTGTGGAGCATGCGTTGGTGGATGGTCAACCCTACCATGTACCTTCTTTGTTGCCTCCGAGGAAAGGGTGGCAGAGTACGTTGATGGGTCGCCTAATGCTGGGTGACGATTAAGGTCCTCTAGTGGGTCTTGAGTTTGTGGGAGTTTGACAATAACCCCTATTGTCCAGGTTACCGCTGGCCGCTGGGCGTCTAGGTTACCTGTCTTTGGCCGATGGTTAGTGTTCATCAGATGACCATGTTGAGTCCCTGGTATCCCCCTGTTGTTTTCTGGGGGGGGGGGGGGGGGGGGGGGTTGATTGGTCTGAGTGTTTGTGGGTGACTGGTGTTGCATAGTCTGTGTGTTGTGTTCTTTCCTCAGCACCCTAGTTTGTGTTTCTTTCTCACCTGCAGGATATGGCGAAGCTTTTTTTCCTCTACTTCTCAGTGTGGTCATTATTTCCTTTGCTCCTAGTGACTGCAACGTGTTCTCTAGCCTAAGCTTTTCGACTAGCAGCTCCATTGCTGTGTTGGTGTGGCATTCTGCGCAGAGTAGGACGAAGTTTTCAGTGTTGTGTACTATGTTAGTATTACACGCAGTGACAATTTTGCTGCAAGGATACGAATGTTAGTCATTTCCGTCTGAAAAATTGTCAGTTTCACACACAGTGGCTAGAGTGCTACAGGGCTATGAACACAAATCATTTTAACCTGAACTCATATCAGCATCGCACTCAGTAAGAGTAACATTGCAGGGGTTCGAACATCGATAAGTATAGTCTGCAGCCATGTTAGTATTATACACATTGGAAATACTGGTATTGGGGTTCGAACACCAGTCGTAATAATCTGACACTGTATCTCCATCATTTACACTAACAACATCTCTGAAAGGATTGAAAGAATTCGAACGTCATTATAAACTGAAACCATGTCAGTTTCAAAGCTAGTAATAACATCGCCAGAGGGGTTCGAACACGAATCACTACTACCTGTGACCTCGTGAGTACCACGCATAGTAACATCACTACTGCAGGGTTCGAACACGAATCGCTATTATATGTGACATTGTGTATACCACACAAAGTAATATCACCACAACAGGGGTTCGAACACGAATTATTGTTGCCAGTGACCTTGCGAGTACCACACACAGTAGCATCACCTTACAGGGGTTCAAACACAAATCATTGTTACATGTGACCTTGTGTGTACTACACATAGTAACACCACCACTACAGGTGTTCGAGCACGAAATATCATTATTAACTGTGACCTTGGGAGTACCGCACACAATACCATCACTACTGCAGGATTTCACACACAAGTCATTATTGCCTATGACCATGTGAGTGCCACACACAGTAACCTCACTACTGCAGGGTTCAAACACGAATCAGTGTTACCTGTGACAATGTGAGTACTACGCACAGTAACATCATTACATGTAGTAGCATTACCACTACAGGGTTCAAACATGAATCATCATTACCTGTTACGATGAAAGTAGCACACACAGTAACTTCGTCACTGCAGGGGTTCAAACATAAATCATTACCTGTGACCATGTGAGTATACTCAGCAACATCTCCACTACAAGAGTTCGAAAGCCAGATGATCTTCTGCAACTACGCCAGCATCACACACACAGCACGGCATCACCACAGGCGACCGAACGCCAGTCACAACTACCAGAAAATCGAACAAAACATCCTCAGCACCATAGAAGTCCCAGCGACAACCATCAACACCGGCAACCATGCCAGAATCACAAGGAAAATCATTATCACCACAGGAGTCCGAGTGCGAATCCTGAAAACAATCAACTGTAAGGAACGTTTTGAAAGGGCAGTATGTGCTTTTGTATGTTGACATAAAGCTTGTTAAGAGTTCTTAAATAGGGCGGCCACACCACTAATCCCCTTCCCCCACCAAACTCTCTCCCATCAACAGAAAGAAAAAACTTCTTCCCATCCACAAGAAGATGATCATGCGCCATTGTTACTCTCTGTCCGTCATTTCTCATACGTTTCATAATTGTTGACAGTTTCTTCCCGAATTTCCTCTACCCCTCTGGAAAAATCTTCAACAAAAATATTGCTTCCCTTTAATTTCTGCTTTGCTTTGAGAATGTTTATTTTGTCTTTATAGAGGCGCACCTCACAATCACAGGGGAGTTGGGGTTTTCCACTTATCCGATGCATCCGGTCAAACTCAACATCATTCGCCAACTCAAGTTTGTTAGTATGCACATCTTTCAACGTCATCTCTGGTTCCCTATTTGTTTCATCTCGCCGTTTGTCAATACAATAAAATAGGGAATGGTTTCTTCTTGATCTGCCTTCCAATTCCTCAGCGCGTTTACACATTTTCACCCGTTTCCTCAATGCATTAATATCCGCTCTCAATGGGTTTTTAATTTTAATTTTTATTTTTTTTTATTTATTTATTTATTTTTTTTTTTGTCGTTTCGCAAAGCACTGATTTGATCGTTCGGTTCCTCCATCTCCTCCTGTAACTCTTCAAATTTTCCTTAACCAGTTTCATGTCTTCTTTCACCTCATCCAGCTCCCCGCTCATTGAACTGTCTATTAAATTTAACTTGGTCATCACATCAGCAGAAGACAGTTCTTTGGTAATCTTTAGCCTGTATTGTCGTGTGTTTGATTTTACGTTACCTTGATTCTTGTCAGTGGCAGAGGGAGAGGACCAGGGTTCAGCTCAACATCACCAGCTCGGATCAACAGCAAACTTCCCCCAAACAGGTAAGACAGAACGAAACGAAAAAAAAAAAAAAAAAAAAAAAAAAAGCTTGCTTGATTCCACAAGGACACCTTTCTGATCATCATCACCTCACAGCGCTTTTTGTCATGAAGGCAATGTAGGTCCCTAGAAATGAACCATAATGCGCCAAACGTCAGTTGCACAGGCAGGCATGACAGCACGCGTCACAGCTACGCATGCACGATAAACCTATCGGTCAGTCAGAGCTCCGCAAAAACACGTCTTACCTCGACGGGCGCTTCGCACACACTCAAAGAGAGAGAGAGAAAGAGAGAGAGAGAGAGAGAGAGAGAGAGAGAGAGAGAGAGAGATTTGAACAGTTGTACCAAAAAAAAAAATGTACTCTACCAGTGACCTCAAAAGATACTCTAATATTGGTAGTTGTTTCTAACTTGCAATGGCGCATTACTACTTCCCCACCCAGCCCTCCCCGCCAACCGCCTCCCTGTTAATCACTGTCCACTGAGCGGTGCTTTCAAGAACTAGTCTTCACACATGGTTCTGGAACTGCAGCCACTATTTCCCCACGCAGTAACCAGCACTTGTCTCTGAACCGTGTGGAGCAACGGAGCCTATTGTTCTGAAATTTACTACAGAATACATGTAGTGTACATGCAGTTCGCTGAGTTCAATGTCCTCGACGAATCCAGAATAGTCTCTGGTCATATTGGACCCCTACAACATGCTCAGGACAATCTCCGGGTAATGCAGTGCTTGAGGAGATGGGGGGGAGGGGGGGGGGGAGCTTCTGTTTTGTGAGATGTGACACCGCTGGTACAAAACGATTTGGTGACCAGTCATAAAGAACAGATTCATTGTGTGTGTGTGTGTGTGTGTGTGTGTGTGTGTTGTGTGTGTGTGTGTGTGTGTGTGTGTGTGTGTGTGTGTTTTCAGTCCCACATTCTGTTCCACAGGAAGGAGTCAATGTCAAGTCGTCGAGAGGCAATGTTACCATAACACGGCAACCATTGGAGTACACTACACTGTTGCCGAATCACTTCGGTAGTGTTCAATGGTGCCTGTTCTGATTTAATTTTCGCAGTACACTACCTCCTAAGACTCCTACTGGTAACAATAATTGTTAGTCGCGGAGCCGGCGTGAGCGAGCTATTGCTCCGGAGGGCGCCACCATGTCGTCTATCGACAGCCCCATGATTTGCCGACAACGATACCCTGACAGAATTAAAGCAAGGCCACAGAGGCGGAGAAGACATCAAAACTGAGGGTTACCCTGTGAGCAGAGCATGAAGGGCCAGCGAATTTGAGACTTGTTTTTAAATGTTGATCGATGAGAATGAGGATCATGAAGATGATTACTATGGGTATCCACTCGGTCTAACACTGCATGTCAGGCTTGTACTCTACGTTTACTTTCATAATAAATCCCAACATTAACCAGGCCTGAGAGATACAGACACCTGCAATGTTCATCAGAAAATTGAGCAACACTCTCAAAGACGTACCCGTTTAGTACGCAAAACTCGACTGTGGTCCTAGTCTTCCCAAATGAGCCCGTAGCGCACGCAACTCTGGGTAGGAGTCTGTCGGGGCAGAAAAATCTCACATGACTCTGATGGGAATCGAACCCATGGCCTCACAGCCGATCGTCCACAACTCTAACTACTTTGCCACGGCAGCTGGTAACCGTGTCATTGTTGGTAAAGGTCAACACAATGATCAAACCAGACAATTTTGCAAGCCTACAGACGAACCAGCTAAATCCATGGGGAATGGAAGCCCGAGAGAAAACAATCGGCGGATACAAAACTCTAGATAAACAACATACTCTGATGTATTCTCTGCTTTTCTTGTGTTCCTTTATATTGTCTTCTAGTTTCGGTTTCTGTCGTCTGCATGTTAAGGCCAGGTCAGAATACTGAGAACAGTGTCGGACAGACGTCGAACGTCGAGCAATTATCATGTTGTTACGATCTCCGTCCTTGTCAGCAGCTATGGCTTATGCATGCACATGGTAATTTTGACAAGCTCTGAGAAAAAGGCCCAGCGGTGGTGAGGAAAGACTCACTGATGGCAGGGAAAGTCCGGTTGACAGCAGAAAAGACTTAACCTGGGGTTCTCTTCAGAGTGCACGGAAAACCTCTAGGCGAAAACTTGGATGTGTCAGGAGTTGCTCTGTCTGAATTTGTCAGTGGAAGTGAGGAGGATGTTGGTGCACCAAGCACAATGTCTTTCTTTGCTCTATCTCAGCAGGGTCACGTGGAGTGATTCTAGAAGTGCTGTTATTACAAGCTAACAGCCCATATCCCTGTTCAGAGGTCTTGTTTTACACATCAGTGGCTTTCGTATTGTAGCAGTTCTTCCAGGGGAGAGAAAGCACATTTTTCTGCTCCTCCTATATAGCTCCGCAAATCCACTTTGCAGTTTTAACCGCGTTAAAAAAAAAAACGTTCAAAAAATGTCATTGGTCGATTTCTAAGTCTACCGACGATTTTACCACTCGTTGCTAAAACAAACCATGTGTTGCTGTACAACAAACTTTGGGCCTCGGCCAGGAGGCCATCCATGAAAGATGAAGCAACCGTGTAGCATCAACGACTCCACCAGCCAGTCAGTTTTGGCCCACCGTTCGTTTCATAGGATCAAAAAGTGACCTAATGCAATGTACATTTTTCACAACACTTTTTGCGAAACAACAAACACATCCATTAGAATTAATGCCTAAATATTATGTACGACTACAGAAATCTTACAACATTATGAATCGCTGTGTTCTCTTTTTCTTTTGTTTGTAGATTCATGGACTCTGGACGATATCAACATCGACACCTCGATGCTCAAGATCATGTGTCCAGGTACTGAGTTTTTCATGGGTCAAAACAAAACAAAGGTCACAATCCTGCATGGCAATGTCTCATCCTGTGGGTCCATGCCCACGTTTACGAAACATTCTGGAATAATGTACGGCATGTGTGGCGTTTCCACGGCTATTGTAAAATCTTCGTGAAGTTTTCGAAAGGGTTCCACGTCAACGTCCACCTTCATCGCCTTGCCTTCTGGTGTGATGGCAGGTCCTGGGAAACAAGCATATATTACTCGGTAGGAGTGAAATGCGGCTATCACAGCCTGGAGGAAATGTTTATCCAATCTTCTGAACACTATATTTCTGTGAGACATTTCAACAATCCATCGATTAGAATTACGTTTGATAAACTGAAACGAAAAAATTTTGTTGTGCAACACCTATCCGGATATTCTGGGTATTTGATAAGACCATATATGAGAAAAACAGCAGCGTGTATGTTCGAACTAAATGGTGCGTTAGCACATGACATTATGGTCAGTATCAGGAAATCATTCTTTAAAAGCGGTAGCTATTTTGTCAATGATTCTCTGGTACTGAAGAGTATAAAGAACCAAATACAAACCGTTCAACGGCACAACATATGCGCATTTTACAATTCACACCGCCTGAAATAGTCTTTACACCATGCCTTCAAATTCGGCATTTTCAAACAGAAGGATACTATACAGCTTGGTATAGTTTATCCTGTTGTTTTCGGTACTACCTGGGAATGATACACCACGACATGTTCCAACTGGTTTACTTAACTGTTCTATGAAGAGCTATTCTGCGCGTTCCGGGATCATTTACATTGTAACCTGAAGCCAGAGTGTGAAGATGGCCGGGATGAAACAGAGCACTGTCCCTTCAGCAGTCCTGATTGCGCAGGGTTGGTGGCTTCCCGTAGCAAATGTTTCAGACTGATCACTTTGGATAGGACAGTGTCACTGGACACTGGTTCTTACAGATGCAGAAGCATGGGCGGAAGGCTGGCGACAATAAAACAAGGGAGGAACAGGATGATTCTCTACATGTATTTAGAATATTTGAAAGTATACATTTGGGGTTTGGTTATTCCTCGGGCTGGGACAAGGTGCATTTTATGTATAGCAAATTCTCTAAATGGTCTGACAACACGATGATTTACTGTATTAACCCTTTCAAGCTTCCACATGTTCCTTCAAGATCTATCGAGAGTGTAAGACTTTGGCCAAAAGACGAGTGGTACTTTTACAGTAAATTAAGGCCATTCTGTAAGCAATTATTATGTGAAATCGTTCTGTCAATATTCATCAAACTGTCTTCCCCAAGTGTATTAAATCAGTTTAATTCATCGTTAACAAACACAAAACAGTCTGTATGTGTTCTTCAAAATAAACAACTGTTGCATGCATTTATGTTTTCCAGTTTCAAAAGAAACTATGGTACAACGATCTGCTCACATCTACAATTACTTGTAGACATGAGTTACGGGCAGAACTCTCACACATTGTTTCAGCGGATGGCTAATGTAGACACACGTGTCATGTTTGCATGCAGGGATGACATAACAACCATCACATATACTTTCCTGTGTGACTTTAGACAGGACTGTCCAGACAACGGTGACGAGTCTTTCTGTCAACATTTGCCATGTCATGGGTTCCTGTGCTCTAAAGCTCAATGCCTTTCACAAGTCCAGCGCTGCAATGGGTATTCAGATTGTTTGGACGATTCTGATGAAGTCGGTTGTACTGGACTCTCTTCCACAGTTCCTTTTCTGGCTCCATTCCTGGCAGGAAGATTTCACATCAGCTTAGATGGTACTGGCTACTTCACTCACCAGGTGATGAACGCTGAGGAGCCCTGCTCAGATACTCATTACAGCTGCACAACCAAGTGGCTGTACTGCCTTCCTATCTATACTCGATGCAACGGATATAATGACTGTGTCTATGGTGAAGACGAACAAAACTGTGAGAAAGTTGTTTGCCCTTACCTCTACCGGTGTAGAGAATCCAAAGTCTGTGTACATGAAGATCATCTGTGTGATGGCTGGGGTCAGTGTCCAAAGCGGGACGATGAACTGATGTGTGACAGGTCTTGTCCTAAAGGTTGTGTGTGTCTGGGTTATTCTTTCTGGTGCAATGTCCCCTTTGTCC
Source organism: Conus betulinus (assembly GCA_016801955.1). Taxonomy (NCBI): domain Eukaryota; kingdom Metazoa; phylum Mollusca; class Gastropoda; order Neogastropoda; family Conidae; genus Conus; species Conus betulinus. The sequence continues at coordinate 67,188 of JADBJO010003511.1, forward strand.
TCGACCCCATCCTTAATATACGGTACGTGGATGTCACACGGTCAGGAATGTCTCTGAGAGATTTCACCAACACTGCATATCTCATATTTCTGAGTCTGTCACACTGTTCCATAAGTAACATTTCATGCGTGAAGCTTGGGAGCTTGCAAATTTTGGATCTTACCAACAACTATCTGAAGACTCTGGATACAACTATTTTCGATCAACTACCTAACTTGAGAACAATATCCTTGGCAAACAACCCTATAAAGAAAATGACAAATCAGCCGTCAAAACACATTCATTATGCACTGAGAAAACTGGATGTATCAGGGACGTTTCTTAGTATTTTTAGTAGTGAAATGCATCCGTATTCACCTGATTTAAAACAGCTGAACATATCTTTTTCTGCCATTGAAATGATTGGAGATAAAGGCTTCAAAAACATGCCTAAACTTGCTGAACTGGACATGAGGTGGAATCCAATCACTTACTTTCCTTTGGATTTGTTTTCAAAATCATATCACCTAAAAGATCTAGTTTCATCAGATTACAGGCTATGCTGTGACAGTATTTATTTTCAACGAACAGGTCAAGTAAACTGCTTAGCAACTCCTGCAGTACTCCCGTCCTGTCAAACACTGATTCCATCTGAACTGCATGCAGTTTTCTTCTGGCTGATGAGTGTAGCAGCTGTGGCAGGGAATGCAGTCTGTGTTGTGATCTCAGTTAGAGTTCAGAAACTGTTTGGAAGTAAGTTCTTAAAACTGCTTTGCCAATTGCATCTGGCTGATATATGTATGGGAAGTAATGTTGGCATTGTCTTAGTAACAAATGAAATGATTCATGAGAATTACATCGAAGTTGAAAAGGCATGGACCAGAAGCGTGCCTTGCAAGGCGAGTGGCTTTTTATCTTTTTTGTCCAATGAGGTGTCGGTTTTAATGATCCTTTTTATCACTTTGGATTATGTACTGTTATATGTTTTCAAACACTCCTGGATATTCCATAAACAGTCAAGAAATGTGGCTTGTACAGCAATTTGGTTTGCTGGAATGCTACTATCTCTTATACCATTTCTTCCTGGTCTCTCACAACTGGGCCTCTCTGGTCAGTCTGGACTTTGTCGTCTGGCATTATTTCAGTCGTACCAATCTAATCAGACGCTCAGGTGGTTCAAAGTTATTGTAGCAATCAATTTTATCCTCTGCCTGATAATCACAAGTGGTCAAGTTGTCCTCTACAGACGTACACCGACGTACAGAATTACACTGGACGCAACCAACAAGACAGTGCACAGTGCCGTCCATCTGATGAGAAAAATAGCCATCAAGGAAGCTGTCTGCTGGTTGTTGTTTGGTCTGGTCACCTTGGTCAATACTGAAGGCACGTCTGAGCTAGACAGGATTCACGGTAATCTGGTGGTGTTCATGCTACCACTCAACTCGGCCCTCAACCCTTTGTTGTACGTGTGGGCTGTGGGCAGAGCAACGGAGGATCACACGTGAAGAAAAGCTGTTAACAGTATTCAAAGTGAGACTTGACGAACCCTTAAAAAGTAAATTAAACAAATAAAAAACCAACATACATACATGCATGCTTACATACATAAATGCATACTTACATCTCTACAAACGTGCATACATGCGTGCATAAATTAAACAAATAAAAAACCTACATAGATGCATGCATGCATACATACATAAATACATACATCTCTATAGACGTGCATACATGCATGCATAAATTAAACACATAAAACCTACATACATATACATGCATGCATACATACATAAATACATACATACATCTCTACAGACGTGCATACATGCATGCATATACATATGTGCATACATAATACATATGATGATGATAATGAATACTTATATAGCGCCTATTCTCGGCTAGACGCCAAGCTCTAAGCGCTTTACAATCAACACTCGTTTACACAACGGGCTGCCTACCTGGGTAGTGCCGACTGAAGAGCTGCCAGCTGGCGCTTCATTCAGTCGTTTCCCGTGTCATCCAGTCAGTATCGTTCAATATCGATCACTCATTTTCCTTACTTCCTTCATTCTTTCTTTCCATTTCTCACTCAGGGTGCATGCTATGTGTACGTGTCATCCATACCAACGGCCAAACTGGCCTACTCTCTTTCGAATGTTAGTGCTGGGATTATACGTGTGTGCAAGATGTTATGCGTGCGTTCACACACGGAACCTCGGTTTATAGTCTCATTCGAAGGACTGTATGGGGAATGGAGTCAGAACCAATGTTATCTCCGAGGGAAAAATCCCCCTGTACCGAAACGCCCCGGCGGAGGTTCGAACCCGCACCCCAGGATCACCAAGATAGCGAGTCAGGCGCTCTACCAACTGAGCTATTCCGGCTCTACCAACTGAGCTATTCCGGCTCATACATACATGCATAGTTCATACATACATACATACATACATACATACATACATACATAGTTCATACACATTTGCATGCACACACACACACACACACACACACACACTCTCTCTCTCTCTCTCTCTCTCTCTCTCTCTCTCTCTCTCTCTCTCTCTCTCTCTCTTCTTACACACACACACACACACACACACACACACACACACACACAAACACACACACACACACACACACACACACACACACACACACACATATATATATATATATATATATATATATATATATATATATATATATATATATATATATATATATACATATACATACATACATACATACATACATACATGCATACATAGAATCAGAATCAGAATCAGAAAACTTTATTATCTCTCGTTACAAGAGAAATTACATTTGTGATCGCTGCCCTAAAAGTTAAGACATACATATTTATAGTTACAAACGTGACACTGGAAATTAAAATTACTTACAAACAATAAAACATGCGTGTAACACCAAAATGGCAATTTCAATTAAGGGTGTTGTGGGGCGGGTGTGGATGGGGAATTGGCGACAGGTGCTTATTGTTATGTGGTGAGCGTTTGGAAGTTGGGGAGGTGCGTGTGTTTGGTGGGAGCTGGGGGTGAGAATATCTATTAATTGTTTTTAAGCCCCATGAGGAAGACCTCTTTCAGGCCAAAACATTATGTTATATCTCTCTCTCTCTCTCTCTCTCTCTCTCTCTCTCTATATATATATATATATATATATATATATATATATATATCAAAAATACTGCTAAAACGCCTAATAAAAATCTTAAGGTGCTCACCCCTTGGGGAGCAACATCTGTTAGAAATAGGGTGATAAAAGGAAGTTTTAAAAACCAACAGATCTGTTTCGAGCCAGCGCTCTCGTCAGGATGGTTTTGGGGCGCCTACTGCCGGTGTTATATGGCCTGATGTCACTGTTTGCACGTGCGGATTGGCTGCACGTATTGTTCATATATATATATATATATATATATATATGTATATATGAATGTAGATATATATTTATGTCTGCCTGTCTGTCTGTCTGTCTGTATGTATCTATGTATGTATCTGTGTGAGTATGTATGTATGTATATATGTATGTTTGTATGTATTCACACCAGCGTTTTTCTGGGATAGCAAAATCTCCAATCTCCGAAATACCGGTATCTGACAATCTCCAAAGGGAGGAAACTCACTAAAATATCATAACTCCTGGTCAAATACCGGTATTTTGAAACCTGATTGTTTCTCCTCAGTGACCCTCGGAAAGTGGCAACTTGACTCTTCTGCCTTTCCAGCCCCAAGCTGATTGGTATCCCAGAAAAAGGATTGTGTGCAATACCATAGTATGTCTGTTGAGTTTTTCAAAAAAAAACCCACCAAAGGTACCACCTTAGAAACAAAAGAAAATAATGAAACAGCAAAGAAAGTTACATTTTCTAGTGAAAGGTAGTTAATATATACAAATAAACTCTTATGACACAAGTGCTGAGGGCCAGTTCTTGGAATGAATCCTGAAGGGTCTGAATTACAAGAAACTGTTAAATTCCGAGAATAAGTAGCCGAGCACCATTCCAACAACTTACAGAGCAACTTGGTGTTGCAATGACTGCAAGAAATATTCAACAAAGCTTGCTCATATGCTCAGATTAAAGAAATAGGGGGAGATAAGCATTCATATCTGCAGTGGTAGATAATTCCGCCTAACTAGCAGTATGTGCTTGAGACATACTATGGCTATTGCACACCAGCCTTTTTCTGGGATAGCATTCTGCTTGGGGCCGGAAAGGCAGAGGAGTCAAGTCAAGCATACATACATACGTACATACATACATATTAATTACTATAATGCGTTAACTTCTCAGATCATAATTCCGTACCTTGTTGTAAGCTCGAAGGGCCGTTACTTGGGGATCCATATGTCGAAAGTAACCTTTAACCTCGTGTTTAGCAGTGGGTGAGGGGTGGGTAACGTACAACGAGGATAGGGCATGAGTTCGCCGTGGGTTAGATCAAAACAAAGCCATTGGACACGTTCAATGATCACGAACTTCACGCAAACTTAAGATTTTGTCATCACATCTTCCAGCTGACAGACACTCTCCCAGAAAACATTGAATTTGATTCGCACAGACTGAGACACGGAACTCGGCCCCCTACTCTACAAGTGTGTCTGTAGCTCCCAAGTTCGTCTGCTACGATAGCTGGCTTAGCTCTTGGTGAGTGTGTATGTGTGTGTGTGTGTGTGTGGGGGGGGGGGGGGGGGGGGGGGGGGGGGGGGGGGGGGCTAAATCTGTCTTCGTGCCTTTGCGTGTCACTGTTACTTTGTGTGAGTGTGTGTGTGTGTGTGTGCGTGTGAGTGTGACTTCATCATGCGTATGGCCTTTTAATAGTTTTATCAAACTTGTTTTAGTTCAGCTGCTTTATCAGTCTTTGTGCGTGTCTGTGTCAGCGTGTTTGTGGGCATGCGCGGAAGGTTGGGGGTTATTCAAGACATGCGCAGAAGGAGGGAATCCCTCTTTTTATCTTGCCTTCACCCGTTGTTTTCTGGACACTTCCTAGGTAGAAACCGAGACAAAACCCAGAGAATATGGATACGAAAGTAGATTGTGCTGAACCCACAGGGTTTGTACCCAGGAGGTCATCTTGTTGTAGAAATAAGTTTGTCGACGACATGTAACTATGGCCCCAGATGAAGGGCGCATAGCAATGGCAGAGGTGGCGGACTGTGTAGAAACGAGTGTAGACGACGCGCTGCGAAGATTCGTCGTCGCCGTACTGTTCAAAGCTGGCCAGTGCATGCGGCGCGAAGTGTCTTACGGCGCGCGCTGCACAAGTAAATGGTTCGACGATGAATGTAGGATGCTTAAGTGCCAGCTCGGTAATTTTCTGATTTGTTACAGACGTACACTTGATGATGATGACAAAGCACGGTATAACGAAAAAAAGAGCACAGTATCAGTCTGTACTGAATGATAAGAGAAAATCGTGTAAGTTAGAAATGCGTGAATCTTTGCTGCTAAACAGAAATGACAGTAATACGTTTTGGTCAGTAGTCAGTCGAGCTCCACCTACACTACGGAATGAAGCTTCAGTTGAAATTGAAACGGAAAGAATCATTTTGCTGGAATACTGGAGCAGAACAGTGCAACAGCATCAGATCCAGTTATTGCACGATAATTATGATGTTCATGTCCCCGAATTGGATGGAAAAAAAAAAAGGATAAAAATGCATGAAGTCAAACAGGCCATAAGGAAACTTAAACCAGGTAAAGCTGCAGGACTACATAAACTTTCGAGCGAATTTTTGAAATCAGCCAAAGACATCGTTACTCCCATTTTGACCAGAAGATTTAATAATTTGATAAAGGTATCTTCCCAGATGAGTGGAGCCGCTCAGTCATCATTCCTTTGTTACGAAAAGGCGATATAAACAACCCAGAAAACTATCGTGGTCTTTCTCCTTTAAGAACTGTACGTAGAGTATTTACATCACTATTAAATACTCGTCTATATAAATGGACAGAAAGTGAGCACAAAATATATAAGGAACAACCAAGCTTTCGTAAACAGCACTCCCACAATAGATAATATTTTTATGCTTGTTTCTATGATTAAAAGATCTTAACACGGGGAAAACAAAAAAAAAAATTTATGTAGCGTTCATAGAATAGATAAAAGCGTTTGACTCAGTAGATGGAGCCAGCTTTTGGCTGGTCTTTGCTTTAAGTTGGAAACGAAAGGGTTTGTGTACAAGTTTTTTAAACAACGCATAATTGACTGCTACAAACAAGGGTGGTGAAGTAAACTGTACGAGAGAGAGAGATATTCTACTTATCGTTCCTTTAAATCATTGCTGCAACCAGAAAAATACATTTCAGACATTTCAATAATTAGATTTCGTACAGTTTTGTCAAATTCAGATCGGGTATATGCCATATTAGCACTCATAACAGGTATACAACAAAAATCAAACTCTTGTCCTTTTTGTCCAAAAAGACGAACACCATTTCTTGTTTGTATGCCCAGTATATCAGGAAATTAGAGAAAAGTACTTGACAAAAGTTCTTAGAAATTCAGACGAAAATGCAAATTTGACACTATATCTGTAGAGCAAAAGCAGGTTTATTACACGTTCTGTAGCAAAGTTTGTTATGCTTTAAAAAAAAAAAAGAGAGAAAAAGAAACTGCAAAATCTAGTTCAACTAGGTAATTTTTATGTTTTAGTATAAAAGGGCAAAATGGGGGGAAACCGCATATAGAATACCTGAAAGCAATTTCCCAGCCGCTTTATCCTATGCAGTTAGGAAACGATATATTTTTGTTTCGTACATTATTTGTTGTTTGGTCTGTGTGAGTTCTTTTCTCATTTTGTGTCTTTACATGATACACGTACCTCCTTTGCTTTCAGGCCAGTGGCCTTGCAGTAAACTTTTTTCAGAGTTCAGAGTTCTCTCTCTCTCTCTCTCTCTCTCTCTCTCTCTCTCTCTCTCTCTCTCTCTCTCTCTCTCTCTCTTCCCCTTCTTTCTCTGTCTGTCCCCACGTCCATCTTTCTCTCTCTCTGGATAGCTCCAATTCTTTGTATGTCAGTGCCTTAGTCAGCTTTAAACATATAATACTATTTAAGACACGGTTTTGAAGTCAACATCTGTCAGTTTCAAGGCTGG